>VMDO01004597.1:55304-123032 GCA_007922755.1 Pedetes capensis | reverse complement strand
CTGGGACCCATCATACACCTGGAAAGCATGGCTAATAACTGGATGTTCCTCTCTGATCTTAGTCTGTCCCTCCATCCCCTCTTCAGGTAACACTCACCCTAAGCTCACTTGTGCTTAATGTAGTCTAACCAGCTGACATTTTTTTTTTTTTTGTGGTACTGGGGTTTGAACCCAGGGTCTCACGCTTGCATGCTCTACAAGTGCTGGACCACTGAGACTGAGCTGCGCACCCAGCCCTTTTTTTTTTTTTACTTTTTGAGACAGGGTCTCGCTAAATTACGCATCCTGCCTCTGGTCTCAAACTTGCGATCCTCCTGCCTCCACCTCCTGAGCCGCTGGGTTTACAGGCGTGCGCCACCATGCCCAGCCTGTACTCAATCCCTTCTAGGGAGAAGAAATCACATGAGAAGAAATTATCCCATCTTCTCACCAAAAATGTCCTATCCTGTGTATCCACCCTGCTCCATATTCTGATTTCTGTGAAAATAACCTGTGCTCCTTCCTTTTCGTAGAGATCCTTTGCTATATCAAACCTATTCAAAGACCTTTTCTTTTTTCCTTTATATTGACTTTTCATTCTTATCACTATAAAATATTCCTTAGTATTGTCCTTAAAAGCTGGAAAAAAAAAAAACATAGTTTAATTCCACATCCCATTTCATTTAACTTCTCAACTCTTTGTTATTCTTCTCAGAAGAAAATTCTCAAAATAGTTGTGTGTATCTAAATACTTTCCTCCTTCAACACTGAAATAGTGGCTTCGAATTGGTGTATAAAGTTTTTGATATTCATTTCAAAAGGTGGAGCGTTATTTTCCATAGGAATCACCTTGGGACACACAATGAATAGGCTATTGCAGAAGATACATCCTGTGTCTTCCGAGTATGTATCTTCTGAGAATAGGTCATACAGTGCCTCACAGTCTTCCCTCATTGGCCTTTGACTTCTTGTTCTGTGGGAAAGCCTGCAGCATTCAGACCAGCTCTGTGGAAAGGTTTTGGTTCAGGGAACTGTGGCTTCCTGCCAACAGCCAATAAGGAGCTAGGACCTCTGGCCAAAGGCCCTGTGACTCAGCCATCCTACAAAAGCATCTTTCAGACCCACAAGGAAATCTGCAGATGACTGCACCCCACCCAGCATCTTAACAATTCCTGAGGAGATGCCCTAATCCGGAACCAACCCACAAAACACTTTTGAATTCCTGATCTACTGGAGTTGTAAAATAATAAATGTTTGTTGATTTTAAGCCACTAAGTTTTGGAGTATTTTTTAAATGTGTCAATACATAAATAATATAACCACCCCCCATTTACTTTTCAGACCAATGTCATTAGATATTTGCAATAATCACCCCAATAAAATGTTTCTTATATATTGAATTCCCTAATATCTTAAACACGTACAACAGTGTCTGGCCCTGAGATATGTTATTAAAATTATTATTATTGTTATTACAAAAAGCAATCAGAATAGATGGGTCACCAAGACTGTTATTTTGTAAAAACCCAATTGTTCTCTGTCCTTATCGTCTCTACCTCTTATTGCATCAGATGTAAGCAACTACCCCTTCTTGTGAAATACACTTTCCTTTAGGCTTCTAGGTATTACCCTCTCTCATATTCTTCTCATGAATTACTTTGCTCTGTTAGCTCTTTAAATACTGGCATGTCCATGGCTTGGTCCTCTGCTCTCCTGTGTTTTGCTTACATAGTCTCTGTACATGATTTTCCTGAATACCAAGGTTTTATATGTCATTATTATTCCATATGCCAAATCTTTTATCTCCAATCTGGGTCTCTTACCGAAGGTTTAGACATTTGTATTTCCTATGCAACATCCCCATGCCAATATTTATTAGTCTTAAACTTGCTAAATACAAAAATGAATTCTTGATTCTCTGAATACTTTCAATTTATGTGCCCTGCCACTCAAATGCAAGCTTTTTGAACATAGGAAATTTTTCATTCTAGCCATTAGGTGCTGAAGATTATATGCTAAAAACAATACCAGGAACATGATAGTTACACTATATTGTTAGGTGTGGTCGAGTTGAGTCTGACTCAGAGTGACTCTATGTACAACAGAATGAAACACTACCCAACACTCTGATATTATGTCAGTGTTTCTCTGCTATTCATAGGGTTTTCAATGGCTGATTATTTCCACAGTGGGCTGTCAGGGCCTTCTCCCAAGCCTACAGCACCTGGTATTCCCAGGCAGTCTCCCATCCATGGATTAACCAGGGCCAACCCTGATTAGCTTCCAAGATCAGATAGAATAGGAAATTTGTATAAATGAATAAATACTCTATTATATGTGAAAAAAGAGTGGGGTAAATCATTTGAAACATTTTGAAAAAATTCAAATAGCTATTTTAAAACCCTATAAAAATCTTAATGTTTTGTTTCAAACAAAAGATGTAATATGTAAAACAGTTGTTGGGGTATGTTTTGTTCTGTTGTATATAGGGTTGCTATGAGTTGGACATGACTTAACAGCCTAATAACATTATACATTCCTTACTTAAGGTTCTTATCATAACTTGACTTTTAAGATTATTTGTTCTGTTATAAAATGCAATAATACTTATAATTTCTTCATTTAAGTAATCAGAAATACATTATCAAATAATATGTCCCTACAATTGTAAAATTCTACCAAACTAGACATCTAATAGCATTCACATCTATTTAAAACAAAAATTTATGAACCACTACCTTTTCCAAATACTATGTTTTAATATGCATTTTAGCTAACATTTTGTTGATTTACTAATATGCACCAAGCACTATACCCATACTGTGATACAAAAATAAATAATGCTTAATTCTTGCCAGCGCCCAAGATCATAGCAGAGACAAATATGAAGAGACAGATATGAAACCAATAACCACAATGCCATATGCAAGTTTTAGGGTACGTACATAGGGATAAAGGTGTCAAGGCACCTAAAAAGGTATGGCATATCTCACATGGTAGTTACAGTAAGGTCTACCCAAACAAAATTAAAAATGTATCTAATCTCTCATAATACTTTATTTTTTTTCTAATTTTTCTTTTTCTACTTCCATCAAAGGTTGAGATAGGCTATAAAGTTCATAAAAATTTTTTTTTAAACCACAAGTCTAATTACAGTGTTTGCATTGACCCTATAAACATTCACAATGAATTATTCCTTAAGGTCATTAATTTTGATTCTATTTTAATATCTTAGTCATATGAAATACACTAAGTTTTCCAATATCATCACTTGCTATGTACCAGTGATTCAAGACAGATATGTTAAGTTTGACTTCATCAGAGTTAAATAAAGACAATGTATTAGCCTAAAGAAAGCAGATATTTTCTCTTAGCCCACATGGCTATGAAACCAACCTTCTTCAAATCATAGTTTTGACTATTGAGCATCAAGTTCCCTGTAACCAAGGAAACAGGTTTCAGCTCCCAGTTTGACAGAGGGTAATTATTTGTCTGAGCTGAGGGCCCGTTCTTAGGACTCAAGTAATGTAGCTCTCTTCCTCACCTTTCTTCAACTTCTTTGCACCAGTGACTTATAGCACAGATCTCTTCTGTCTCATTTTACTTCTGTTCTACTCATAAGATGTCACGTTTTGAAATTATGCACAACAGTAAACTTTCTTCCATAGTTGAGGCAGACTCTAAACTGCAGACAGTTAATATATGTTATAGAAACTAGAAATGATGAATGCATTTAAAAACAACAACGATAATTTTTTGGTGTTTATACAGCTGGCAAGAGTGACCTAAATGCAATGCAACAATCAGAGCAGCGTGGCTGGGTGTTTCTGGCTTTGGATAGCTCTTGAAGTTTCAGTCAAGCTATTGGCTTCATGATGGCCATAGGATCTGTTTTTAAATCTACACACATGACTTTTGGCAAGAAGTCTTAGATGTTCAACACAATGCCCTCTCCATACGGATGCTCATGATATGGCAATTGTTTTCCTGAAGAGAGAAAATCCAAGAGGGACACACAGAAAGAGTCAGAGTACACACCCACGAGAGAGGCTTCACAGTCTTTCATAATCTAATCTCAGAAGTCACAAGTCAGGAAACTTGCCAACCCTGCTACAGTGTATTGGGGACTACACAAGAGTGTGAATACCAGAAGGTAAAATCACTGGGGCTAACTGGAGGCTGGCTCCCCCTAGGATTGCTGTGAGAAAGACAGAGTTAACATCTATAAAGTGTGACAAAGAGTTGTATCTGGCTCATAATAAATAGTATGTACGGGACATATCCCCCACCTGTCTGTCAGCTTGTCATGCTAGGGGGGCTTGTGTGTTGTGGTAATTTTGAAAGATATGCCACTGGCACTTTAAACACTAGCAGGGACACCCATGCAGGACAGGTTTCAGCTCAGCTTCCAGACTAAGACAGACTAGGTAGAAGGATCTCTCAGCCCACTCCCAAAAAATCAGCCTTTAAAAACTCTGTGAATAGCAGAGAAGCCCTGTCAAAGATGGTGCCAGAAAATGAGCCTCCCACCCCAAGACTGGAGGGCATTCGAGACATGACTGGTGAAAAGTTGCATCCTCAAAGTACAGTCAAACTTAATGGCAGGAATGAAGTAAAGCCCCTGAGAACTACTTTTGATGATGTGGCACCACTCAAAATGAAAACAAACATAGTGGTTACAACTATGGGCTCAAACATAAAAAAGATCATGTACATGGCACAATGTTGGGTAGTGTTTTGTTCTGCTGTACTCAGGGTTGCTATGAGTCAGATCTGACTCCACAGCACCTAACAACAGCAAGTGTTACATAGGCTGTAATTCTCTGTGAGATGGGAGAAATCCTGCTGGGTATCTTTTTTGTTCTTGAATGACCAATAATATATGGAACTGTCTTGGTACTGTGCCTAATTATGGACCTTATTGTGTTAATCTTTTTCCCTTGATTTCCTCATCTTGAAAATGAGTTGCCACAATTAAAACAAAATCTATACTATCCCTTCTAGTTTCAAGTATCCAGTGCCTCTATCATTTTTTCTTCCCTTGTCTAATATTTGGAAAAATAATTAAAAGAGGAAAAATATATTTCCTCCTCCTCTCAAAAATTTTAATCAAATTGTCAACTTATCATTTTCAACCCTCTCTTAACATTCTTAGCTTTAAGATTATATTCTAAACAACAGTATAAAGAAGCTATAAATTCTTTTCTGAATTTTCCATATAGAGATGCATTTAAAGTGAGCTTTGCAACGAAGAGATGTTTCCCTTTTCACAGTTGAAGATAATTTCCATTATAATTTCCTTACTTTGCTTGAATATTTATTTACCCTCATCTACGAAGTTCATCCTAAGCCTCATTTGTAAATATTGTTTGTGTATTCATTCTTCTATCATCAGACTTCACCCCCTTTTGGTAAATTAGTATAATATCCTCACCCTCTTCTACTGCTATCCACTGCAGATATAAGGAGAATCAGGAAACTGAAAATATGCCCTTATACTTTTAGTTCAGCTCTGTTGAATATAATAAAATTTCCAAGTAACTCACATTAAATATTCCTCTGTAGTTTGGTGAAACTAGCAATACATAGTTGGATTAATTAAAATATGTACTTCTGAAACTCATGGTAAACTAGAGAATTTGCTTTTATTCTTTTCAAAGGCAAGTCCACCTTCTAGGTTGGTTAGAAATACCACACTTTTCACTATGGGCAGTTTTCAGGGAATATGTTAAATATTTAACAAAAGGTAGCTTTTAGAATAAAATAGTGTTTGATTCCTCAGCACCATCAAACATTATTCTTCTGAAGCCTCTGCCTACCCACTAGCTGTAATGTGATACCATGAATGCTACTGGGGTCCAGATGAACAAGCAAAATGGGAAAACCCCTACTGGCCCACTTTCATGTAATTACAATGCTCCAAATTATTACTCAGGGCAATAATGTAAGATAGATAAACACTCAAATCTTAATTGCTTCTCATTCATATTAAGTTCAAATCAAATATTCTTGATCAAGTGGTGATTAGGATTCCATTGTTAGAGCTTAGTCTCATGGCCACAGTTAAGAAATTATAGTCTAGCAGTGATTTCAGAAATAGGAGGAACCAGAATTGTTTTTTGTTTTTTGTTTTTTGTTTTAATCTGGTACTGGGGCTTGAACCCAGGGCCTTGTACCTACATGCTTTGCAAATGCTGGACCACCGAGCAGTGCCCCCAGCCCACTTTTTTTTTTTTTTTACTTTTGAGACAGGGTCTCGCTAAGTTACATAGACTGCCTCTGGTCTCGAACTTGTGATCCTCCTGTGTCCACCTCCCTAGCCGCTGGGATTACAGGTGTGCACCACCGCACCCAGCGGAACCAGAATTGTTAATCAACTATGGTACGATGCTAATTCTCAATGACAGATAAATAGAATTAAGAATTTTCTAACCTCTTTTTTGGGAGAGGACAGTGACAACCAGAATGAGGTCATTTACCAAAAGTCAACAATACAGTTAGTGTAGAATCTGACATTACCATTTATTGATTTGTCCTGTGTCCAGACCATTCCATTTCAGACCTTGTGGACATACGTCCAGCTACTCCAAATCATCAACTCCCAAGTCTGCCTCACTTTAGCAGCCCCACCTCTAACACCCAAGCCTACCACTACCATTAGCAGACAGAAAACTTACTGCTGACTAGTGAAGAAAAATGACTTAGAATGAGCGGGTCTTCCAAGGGACAAGTGATCATAGGAGTTTGATATAAAAATACAAATTTTATCAAAAGCAATGAATATCAACTCATAAATAAAGTAGCACAAGATACCTCCAATAAATTTAAGTGATTAGTTTGCCTTTTAAACAGCATAGTTTAAGTGGAGGATGAGTACCTAAGCCCTGTACTCAATCAAGTCCTTTGGACTAAAAGTGTTTCTTTAGGCATGGGATCACTGAAATTTAGAACTTTGATTCTCAGTGCTTATGCAAGTTCACTGTACCCGTAGATAACCAATTACCATTTTCCATGCAACAGATACAGTTCCAGAGAAACATGCTAAACTCTCTCAATTTTCTTTGCTCCCACCAGATCATCATTTAATGAACACAATCCCACTGAATATCTTGGCATCTTTGCCAGTGACCTCATGAATCGTCTGGCAGAGGGAATCTCCAATCCATCCTGCCCAGCAATCTTGTTAATGCTTGGGAAATTGCCACCATATGCCCTCCTGTGATATAATTCCTTAGAACAATTGCCAATTGTACATTTCCTAGGCCTGTGTGCAGCAAGTGGACAATGACATGAGAGATTCTGCTTTTGCCTACAAAACAACAGCTTCAAAATTCAGATCAATTTGAAGGTATTTACAAGGCCTATTTCCAGGTAGTCTGTGCCCCTGCATAGCCCTGTGAATAACTATCAAACAGTTTACCAGTAACATCATGCCAGCTGAGGCCCAAACAGTGCTGAATAAACACATATGCTATGGCAAAAGCAATTGAAAATTGGCCTAGTTTCCACAAACTGAAATTTCCAGCATTCTAATGTCACTAAGTACATTATCATGACAGATACTTTAAAAACTGTTGTCACAGTTACTCTTGGAACAGATGTCCACCAAATTCATTCTATAATTTCTTGGATTCGGTTATTTTTCCACTATCAAAACCTGAATAGAAGACTGTGTACTATACCTCACCAGTACCAACTGACTGACACTTTGGAAATAATTCCTTTTTGAAAGGTAGTTATTGCATAAACGATTATGCTGCTTGGTGCTTATAAATACCCCATAAAACAAACTGAATATAAGCAATCATATTATCTGCAAGCAACAACTGATACAATTAAATGTATCACAATGGTATAAAATAGTCTTTACTGACTTCACTCTGACTAAATGTAAGCAGCCTAAATATTGAAGAAATTCAGGGAGAATTAAAATTTATCCTACACTCAACGAATACATTACCTTATTTATAATGCAAGGGAAAAAAAAGAAAACAAAGAATAAAATAAATATACAAATTAGTGGTGTTATTATCTCAGCTATAAAACTTGTGTTCTTGCTTGTTTCAAATAAAAGGTTCACTTGAAGAAAACCAAACGAAGAGATAAATATATTTGATCTAAACATGCAACCAGTAATGCAATCATTCCATTTAAATTTAAATAACCAATGAGGTAATAAAGTCTTTACATACTGAAAAACTGAAAAAAGATAGGCATATAACAAGTAGTGGAGTGTCTGGGCAATATCTGACTTGGACAATTACCTGGTCTCTTCACAATTTGAGGACAAAGGCACTTTGAATATATTCATTCATTTATTTGGTAAATAGCTACTGAACACCTAGTATATTTTAAGCATGCTACTAAAAACTTTTTTGCATTAAAATTTTGAAATACAAATAGAAATATGGAAAGGTGTTTGCCCTCAAGGAGTTCACAAAGTAATTAGACAAAGACAGATTTTTACATAAACAGCTTTAATAAAGCAATATAAGGGCTCTGAGAGACATCTGGATACTGCTCAATGTCAAAACAAAAAGCCACCATTGAGTACCATCCCAAGGAGAGGATGGATTATGGTATGGGAAAGGAGATACATAAGATAAACAGGTGTTTTTCATCCAGTTAGGAAAGCAAAAGTTGCCTTAAAAAGGAAACTACGTTAGCAAACAACATTGGCAACAGGAGAAGATACTAGTTTGCCAAGGTTAATGCAGAGTTTACACGCTGGGGCATGAATTCATTGGGCAGAAACTGAGCCCATGCCCTCCTTACTCATTCTCCCCCTTTGATCTAATTTATAAATTTTGATTTTCAAAGCCTGCTTTATTCACTTCTTTGAACTTCCTTATTCTCTTAAAAACAGTAAAATGAAGCTACTAATCTGTTACCCCTTAAAGTTAATAGGCTACTCATTAGAACATTCCAATACACTCCTAAAAATAAAAGAACTAAATATTACATTGGTCAATGGCCTATTTCTTGGAATAGACTCAATAGTTAAAACCAAGAATTCTCTTCACCACAGTTTAAAACTATTCCCTATTGGGTATTCTTTTCCAACTTCCAGATGGTACCTTGGGCGCAACTCATTACTTGAATGTCCTTTTTAATTGTTGGAAAGTCCATTGTAATCAAAGTCAAAGCCAGTATCTCACAAAGAGTACCATATCCCTCTCCTCACCCTCATTTAGGCCAGTGGCCAGCAGGGATGAAGAAGAGCTTGCTCTGCTCTTTCACTCCCTATCCTCTCACCTCCTCAGCTTCTGACCCTCAGCTGCTCCTGCTCTTGCTGCCTGGAGGTGAGAAAGGAGGAATGATAAAAGACCAATGGAGGTCTCTTGTAGCTGGCAGGGGTGTCTCAGGATTGCTTTTGGGTTTTCTTAGGAGGCCCAGATGCTGTGCCTGACACAGTCCCTGGAATGAAAGAAGGATTGCTACCTTTTGTTACCAGTTCTGTGGCCTAAACTGATGCTGAGAAAGAAAAAAGAAAAGAAAAAAAAAAAGAAAGAAAGGAAGGAAGAAAGAAAAGGAAAGGGGAGGGGGAGAGAAAAGCAGAAAGAAATCACTATTAAACATCCATTATATGGAAAGAGACAGAGCACGAGGAGCCTAAGCAGAGAATGACTGAAGCTACAGAGAGAAGAAAAGAGCAAAGTGGAACTGATTAAGAATGAACTAAATCCTTGAAAAGGAGGCAAAATGACTCGAGTCAAAAACATAAAAGTGTTTAATTCCTCTTCCTTATTTCTTGGGATTCCAGAGAATCACTATCAAATAGGATTGTGTTTTTCCTCAATATCACCCATTAGAAGCTGCTAACAGGAACCATCCCTGGAGATGGTCCTTTCATTACCCACCTCCTGTAATCTCCCAGGGAAAAAGGCCTCTACTCAATCCATCTTGATCTCTCCCCGCTCGTTCTCCTGGATTCAGGATTTCCCAGAACTGGCAAACCCAAAAATGTGTTTCTAGATTCCCAAAAAGGCAGAGTCAGCTATCCCACTATTTGTGGATTGCATATGAAGCCTAATTGGCTAATATTTTGTTGTTGTATGTGCACTGTCATTGGGTCTGACTCATAGTGACCCTTGAAGGGTTTTCAATGGCTGATTGTATAGGGGATTGCTTTTGGAGTGGATTGCCATGTCCTTCTCCTGTCTTTGCAGTGCTGGGGATAGATCCCACGTCCTCAGAGAGTGTACAGCAAGTGCTTATAATGAGTAAATAGTAAACTTTTTCAGCCAGTCTCCATTGGACAGATATCATTATTTGTGCTCAGACCAGAACATAAAGAAAAAATCAAGTATGTTTGTTGATTTTTAGCTAAGTTTATCTTAGTAGATCCTGAAATCTTCCACTGCTTCCAGAATTTAAGGACAAACTTGAAGAGAATATTCAAACAGGCTTCTGCTGATTTACAGCACTCAGACAATAAGGCACCTCAGAAAATTAATGAGGATCTTCCCTGAACTGGAAACGTATTTGGAATCTTCTCTGAACACTGAATTTATTTGGAACTGAATATGAAAGGGATTTTTTTAAACAACTGTGTAAATTGGTAGAAATTTCTAGATATGGTATACTTGCCACTTTTAAAATGTGTAGTGAATTATATTTGTAGCTATATTTCAAGGAAAAGTTATGTATAAATAGAAGATAATGACATAACGGATGGCCTATGGAGGTCATGATTCTTCATCCTACCATTTTCATTACTTGAATAACCATTTCAATCTTTTCTAGGAGTAAGAAAAAAGTTTCCAATTACATATCATAAAGGCAGTGGATTTTACCCTTTGAATTACATTTAGAGTCATGAAGCATTTTTGTAAAGAGTCTTTTTGAAAGATAAATAATGTATTATTGCTAATGGATGTAAAAATTTGTGAAATCTACACCAACCACAATTGAAACTGCAAATTCAATAAATTATCCAGAAGGCACATGCCCCAGCTCTTAAGCTAGAGAACCTTTAATTACATATATAAATGTTTTATGAATTTCTCTTACTATGTCTTTTATGTCAGCATAGACTCCAGTGACAGAAGAATAACAGGAGACCATTCAGGACATTGAATTTTCCCATCCACCATTTACTAGGTTCACCTCCATGTTCATATTATTTTAACATACTCTACTGTATTCTTGCCTGCAGCCATTGCCCTGTGGCATCCGATCCCGTCAGATCTGGGAAGCTAAGCAGGGTCGGGCCTGGTTAGTACCTGGATGGGAGACCACATGGGAACACCAGAAGCTGTAGGCTTGGGAGAAGGACCTAGCAACCCCCTCCCAAAAATCAATCTGCCATTGAAAATCCTATGCACAGCAGAGAAGCACTGACAATAGTGTTTCCCCTGTGGAACAGAGGGTCGCTATGAGTCGGATACCAACTCTACCTAACAACACCTAACAACAACAACAACAACAACTGTATTCTTGGACTTGCATTTTCATAGTACTTAAATTTCATTCAAAAGATTATTATTGAGTATTCTAAATTGTATCCCAAGGGACTAAAGGAACAAATGCACCAGCAAATACATCTCACTATTCATGCATACACTCCATTCTCTTAGTGGAATTTAGCCAAAAAGTTAGTCCAGATGGCTAGACCTCAACTTTTTCATTAGTTTTAATAGAGTCTCCTGATATTTATTTACCAATATTATTTAAATGTGTCTGAGTCTCACTGTCAATCTACAAATTGGAGTTTTAGTCAATCACAAGATAATGCACCCCCAGTGCCACAGTTTTCATTTAATGATTTAGTTTGTATGCAAACTTAACCTTTAATGGAGCTACAAACAGTTGCATTCATATCTGCACAACATTCCCCAAGTGGTTTAAAAGTAGAGGGCGTAGGAAAAAACTAATTTTTTGATAATTAAAATACCCCAAACATTTCTTGTCAGTCTTAGTAAAATTCTCCAGAGTCCTTATTTATTTGTTTTGTCAGTATTCAAGTTGCCTGATTGGGGCAGCATGCTTGAGCCCCTTCAATGCATGTGCAGGAATGAACTTTGTAAATAAGACTTCTGCTAAATGGACCATTGCAAATGGGGTCAAAACCCTTGGTTGAGTATACCATGGCTGTGCCTAAATAGACTCCAGAGAATAGTGACATTAAAACCTACCTGATAGTTTTTCTATAAATAAGATTATATAAGAGAGTGAAAGTCTCATTAATAATTTAGCTTTAAGTATCTTAATTGCCCTGAAACCTAGCCAGCAAGGACAGATGTATGTTTTGTGTATGTTTCTTTGTGAATTTGGTATTGGTCAAGGAAAGAGAGAGAGAGAGAGAGAGAGAGAGAGAGAGAGTTAGAAAGTGATTAAGTCTATTCACAAATAATAAAAATACAGAGCACAGATGCACCTTTCTTACTGTTCTGAGAGTGATGTGGTGGCCTGGTCTAGGAGAAAGTCTACCACAGCACGGCACATTGTGGTCACTTGACACATGTTTCCCGAATTACATGAATGTCTAATGCCAAGGGCCAGGGTAATGGACACTCTTCTTCAACTATGCGCAGTATGTCCATGGCTGCATCTTCCAACCTACTCACTTATTTTTACACATTTAGTTTTGTTGTTTTGTATTACACATAGGAGGCAGCATTACCTTTCACCAAAATATCTCCAACAGCCCATCATGAAAACACAGTATAAACATTTAACTCCTGAAATTTATGCGAACTCCATAAGAATGAGATCAGGGATTTTGGTCTGTTTGCTGATTAATTCCTAGTACCTAGGGCTGTATCTGACATGTAGTCAATATTCACTAAATATTCACTGAAAAAGAGATAGGGGAAAAGAAGAAAGGAGGAAGGCAGAGAAGGAGAAAGTGAAGGAAGGAAGGAAAAAGAAAAAAGATAGATCTGGCCCCTAAGCACCTGGATTACCACATAATTTTGCTACCTGGATACAATGGTTTTAACCAAGAGGCAGGAGAGCATGATAATTACAGTTGCAAGTTTTGAAACAAGACCTCATTTAAGCTTGTCTCTCCTACTCACTAAGTGACTTGGGCACATTTGTGGACCTTTCTCTGCCTCAAATCTCCTCTTTTGTAAAACTGGGACCATTATAACAGGAACTTTCCACAGAGCTATTGTAAGAATTAAATATGAAGATAGACTTAACAGCACCAATGAATATTACCTCTTACCATCATGGTTTCCTATTATTAATCTCCTTGAAGAAATAGCTCATCCCTAATATACATAATTCATCGTCCTCACTGGGATACTTTTGAGAGTGAAAGAGGAGGGCACTAAAAATTATTAATCACCCTGCAACAAGCATAAACTTGGATAGTATCAAGCAATCAATAGCTCCTGTTCAACACTCAAAGCTTGTATTAGGTAGAGTTCCTTAGATCTACATGCAAATAGAAATCTTCAGCACAGATTGTGTAGTTATTATCACCCTTAAACAAGGTAGGCTACAATGTAGAATGCCAATTCTAGTGGGTTACAAATATAACTATCCCAGAAACCTCCCTAAGTGTTCCCATTACCTGATTACTATGTTTCAGTCAAATACTCCCCTCTATTCTCTGCGCATGTCTGCCTTCCTCACGAGATCGAAGGCAGGGCCCATTCCTTCAGGAAATGTGTAACTCAGAGTAAAAGCACTGCACTGGATAAGCATACCAAATCCAGTATTTAGGAACAAATGTCCCTGGCTTTATTCTTCATTCAGTTATCCATGAGATGATAGGGAAATGGCTGCCAAATATTATTCCTGTCTGAAATGGGAGAAAGCAGCCATTGATCTGAAATGTAGCCTAAGGATTGTGAATTAGGTCAGACTATTCGTTATAAGAGTTATGAAGGGAAATACTGATTTATTTGTGATGCAAAAATTTACTGAGTGCTTACTAAATGCTGAGGGCTGAAAATTCAAATAGAAATATGACAAGAACTTCTTACAAGTGTGTAGAAAAAATTGATACAACGTAATATGATGAATAGTATGTAAGAAAGAGGAACAAATTACAATAGTGGCATGACAAATTAGGATCTGGAGAATGTTAGTGGTACCAAGTAAGTAGGATCTAGAGGCTATAACCTCCACATATCTATCAACTTGTGTGTTCCTGTAACAATTTGCCATCGAAAACCCAGTGAGTAACAAAGAAGCATTTCTTTAAAAGATAAGTAGTGTTTTCCTGCTAGCTACAAAAATATGTCAGCCTGCAGCCATACCACTGTGGCATCTGATCCCATCAGATCTCAGAAACTAAGCAGGGTCGGGCCTGCTTAGTAGTTGGATGGGGGCCTGCCTGAAACACCAAGTGCTATAGGCTTGGGAGAAGGACCTGGCAACCCACTCCCCGCAAAACAATCAGCCATTGAAAACCCTATGAACAGCAGAAAAACACTGACAATAGTGTTTCAACTGTTGTACATAGGGTCGCTATGAGTCGGATACCGACTCAATGGCACCTAACAACAACAACAACAAAAATATGTAAGATCCACTATCTTCCAAACTATAGTAGTTATTACATTTATATTTAGAAAGATACTATGTATGTATTGGCTGGGATTTAGCTCAGTTGGTAGAGCACTGAGCTGCAGTCTCTGAGGTCCCGAGTTCAATTCCCAGCACCGGAAAAATGGGAGAAGGACCTGGCAATCCACTCCCAAGGCAATCCTGAAAACAGCCATTGAAAACCCTATGATGGTCACTATGAGTCGGATACTGACTCAACGGCACCTAACAACAACAACAACAACAAAGAAGCACTGTCATTTATGGTGTCAGAAAATGAACACCCCCCAAGCTGGAAGGTATTCAAGAAATGACTGGGGAAGAGTTGCCTCCACAAACTAAAGCCAATCTTAATGACAGGAATGCAGTAAAGACCTTGAGAACTCCTTTTTCTGATGTGGCAGGACTCAAAATGAGAAGAAACAGTGGCTACATTAGTGGGCTTGAATATAAAAAGATATGTGCATGGCACAGTGTTGGGTAGTGTTTTGTTCTGCTGTACTTAGGGTTACTATGAGTTGGTTCCTACTCAAGGGCATCTAACAACAACAGAGGCTGTAGCAGAGGACATTTTATGGAAAGAAGTGTTTACTTTCTGGCCCTAGAAAAGAATATGATTACCAAGTGAGTTGAATAGTGGAAGAGTATTCAAGATAAAAGAAAAAGTATGTTTCAAGGCATAGACTAATAAAAAAACTTAGATTAAAAATACCTTAAAATAGTTTAGTATGTCTGATATAAAAAATTTTAATACAGAGAAATAATGAAAGACAAAGCTATGAAGCAATCGAGTGATATTGGACAACGCTAGTATTTTTAAAGAGTGAGAAACTGTGGCAGTAAGAATGATGGTGTGATAATTTAAAAAATATCACTAACAAGTATTTATAAAACTCTTTGATGTATTTTGCTAAACATGTTGAAGCAAGAATGATGAAAGACAAATTTATTCTTGTTACAACATTTGCAGTTGAAGGTATTCTTATATTGGCAAGTAAAAAGAAAATAAAAGCTACTTTAGCACAACTTTGGTTTCTTAAATGGACTATTTATATCAACTTAATATCTGACCATATGCTGTGTCACCATTCACTATTAATTTTAAAAGAAAGCTTAGAAGAATAAAGGAATGAGAACACAGATACTAAATTAGCATCAACTGAAGATGCTTTCAAACATAACTGCTCTTCATGCCATGAGGGTAATAAATCGATCACTTCTTGTTGGTTTCTTTTGTCATCTCAGTTGGGTCACACCTATTGGTTGGCATTGTGAGGGTGGAGGCTGATTCTTACCACATCATTTAGAAGGTTATCTGTCACTTGCTGTTCTAATTGGAAAATCTAATACTTCAGTCTTCCTTCCTGAAAATCACATTCATACATTGACTTAATGTGACTCATAAAAGTACATTTTCTTTTGTTTTTACCCATGATGAAAACTTTCCAACAGAAGAGATTTACACATCTTCTGTTCAGGAAAGAACGTGACTTGAGATTTTTAAGTATTTCTTATAGTTAACCTTTCTTTTACATATGAAAGAAGTAGAAAATGAAAAGAATAGATTGCAAATTCACCACTCTCTCTTTCCTTTCTTTCTCGAAGTATGGGAAGGCTGAGCCCAGTGCTTTGGCCATGCTAGGAAAGTGCTTACCACTGTGCTACTTCCACAGGCCTCTTTTATTTTTCATTTAGAGACAGAGTCTCACCAATTTTCACAATCTGCCTCTAATCTTGAACTTGGAATCCTCGTGCCTCAGCCTCCTGATTTGCTAGGATTACAGGTGTGCACTACAGAACCTGGCCTGCCACTAACACTTTCATATGTACATCTGTCCTTTCTCTTAATATCCTTTGCTTTATCTTATCCTTTATCTAAATAAGCAAATAGTTAAGAATGCTGATTTAGTAAACAGGTAGATGGATAGATACATAGATATAAATATACATAGATACATAGATATAAATATTACACATAAGGAAGATTCATTAACAACTTGCATTACGCAGATGACACAACTTCGCTTGCTGAAAGTGAAGACGATTTGAAACATTTACTGATGAACCTCAAAAAACACAGCCTTCAGTATGGATTGTACCTCAACATCAACAAAATGGAAATCCTTACAACTAGCTCAATAAGCAACCTCATGATAAATGGAGAAAAGATTGAGGTTGTCCAAGATTTTGCTTTACTTGGTTCTACAATCAACACCCAGGGAAGCAGCAGACAAGAAATGAAAAGACGCACTGCATTGGAAAAAGCTGTTGTAAAAGACCTCTTTAAAGTGTTGAAAAGTAAAGATGTCACATTGAAGACAAAGGTGTACTTGACTCATGCCATCATATTTTCAGTTGCGCCATATGCTTGTGAAACCTGGATGTTGAAGAGACAGGAGAAGAAATGGTGCTTTTTTATTATGGTGCTAGAGATGAATATTGAATTTACCATGGACTAACAAAAGAACCAACATATCTTTCCTAGAAGTGCAACCAGAGTGCTCCCTGGAAGCCACAATAGCTACACTGCATCTTATGTATTTTGGATATATTGTCAGGAGGAACCAGTCCTTGGAGAATTAAATCATGTTTGGGAGAGTGGTGGGTCGACAACAACAAAAAAGGAAGACCCTCAATTAGATGGATTGAAACAGTGTCTGCAACAATAGGCTTAAACACAAAAAAGATTGTGTGCATGGCACAGTATTGGAAAATGGTTCCTTCTGTTGTACATAGCGTTTTTTGAGTCAGACTCGACGGCACCTAACAACATCAACAAGATATACAGAGGTACATTGGTATTTGTCATAAATTGAGTTATGTTACATCCTGTCTTTATAACCTATTAATCTTTCATAATGACCATCCTGCTACTTAATTGTTTTTCTATAACACCATTTAATGACTGCTCAGTAGGCCACATCATGAATATAATTTGTTTAATATTTATTTGTTGTTGTTGTTAGGTGCCGTTGAGTCGGTATCCGACACATAGCGACCCTCATAGGGTTTTCAATGGCAGACAATCTCCTGTTTCTGGATTGCCTTGGGAGTGGATTGCCAGGTCCTTCTCCCAATTAATATTTATAGGCATTCTTAATAAATAAAAGTTGCATGCAAACTTATTATTTTAAGGAATGATTTTTCTCAGATTCCTATTAACTTAAAAATGGTTTACATTTTTAAGAATACCACATATGTATATGCCTCAAGAAAATATCAAAAATATCAAAGCCTAGATTTTTAAAGGATCTTAGCTATCAGGAAAATAGTGTTCATTTATTTTTCATTTCAATGTTCCTTGGTTATGACAAAACAAAATCTGCTCTGATGAATAGAATCATGTATATATTTTTATACTGCACTACATAATAATGAACCTGCAGTCATACCACTGTGGAATCTGATCCCATCAGATCTTGGAAGCTAAGCAGGGTCAGACCTGGTTAGTACTTGGATGGGAGACCACCTGGGAACACCAGGTGCTGTAGGCTTGGGAGAAGGACCTGGCAGCCCACTCCCAGAAAACAATCAGCCATTAAAAACCCTATGAATAGCAGAGAAGCACTGATAATAGTGTTTCACCTGTTGTGCATAGGGTGTCTATGAGTTGAACACTGAGTTGATGGCACCAAACAACGACATAATAATGAAAGTCAGTTCAATGATCAATTTAGTCAAGAAAAGGATGTTTACAAGTATTTGTGAACAACCACATTTTGTGCTTCTCAAAATTTACTACACATGAAAGACATGAAAACACTTGGGGGGACTTTTCAGAGAAGCACATTCCCCAAATCTATTCCCACTATCCCTAAAATTCAGATTCAGTAGATCTATGGTAAAACAAAGGAAACTGCATTTTTATGAAGTATGAGAGAGCCAAGGGCCCTTCACATTTTCTCTATAGAGGTCAGATACCAAATGTTTTAAACTTTGATCATCTCTGTTGAATATTTTCTTTGTTTTTATTTCATTGTTAGTGTTTGTGCTATTTTTCCTAAGTGCTTAAAAATGTAAAACCGTTCTTGACAAACTGGGTCATAGAAAAGATGGTCTCAAGCTACATTTTGACTACTGGCTATCTTTTCCTGACCCCTATCCTCCATAATTCTGATAGAAACAATCAGTGGGTAATAATCTGAGAATTGCTGCTCAAGAGCAGTACATAAGGAAGAGCAAAGAAAACCTGTGATTGAGATAGCTATCTCAATATGCTCTTATTTGGTGCTAATTAGTGCTACTGTTTTTCCAGGACACTTCTGGATAACAAGGAAAACATATTCCTCTGTTAAGTGCTTAACTACCATACCTAAGGATGACTTTGTTTGTTTTCTTTGGCCAAATCCTAAAAGGACAGAACACTGATCATTTGTCTGCACTAAACTGTAAGATCACACTAACATTCCATTGTAAAGGGCATAGTGTAATGACATCCTATGTTGATAATCTGGTTCTTTTGAGAGATTGGCTGTGGTCCAACTTTGTAAGGTATGTTGTTGTTGTTGTTGTTGTTAGGTGCCGTCAAGTCGGTATCCGACTCATAGCAACCCTCATAGGGTTTTCAATGGCTGACTGTTTCGGGATTGCCTTGGGAGTGGATTACCAAGCCCTTCTCCCATTTTTGGGGTGCTGGGAATTGAACTTAGGACCTCAGAGACTGCAGCGCAGTGCTCTACCAACTGAGCTAAATCCTAGCCCCTTGCAAGGTATAAGTGGAGTTAAATCAATGTAGTTCAAAGTACATTCACAGCCAATAATGGCTGATAATTAGTCTTGTTCTTTTTTATGCCAGCACAGCTTTTTTATAATGCTTGCAACAAATTCCCCATTCTACATAATCTTATAATGCGACTTTAACATTCCACCTGTTAGAAGATGGTATCAATGACAATACTCCTCACCCCTTGAAATTGAGCATGCTTGTTACTATGGTAGAAGTAATACTGAGGTTAGGTCATATTAGGAAACAAAGCTTCCAAATGAATCTCTTATTACCCTTGCCACTGCAACTTTCTGCAATGCAGTAAAAGAGTCCACTGGAAGAGGCCATGCATAAGAAGTGTGATCTGAAGCTTATGTCCCCCCAAAACCCATATGTTGAAATCCTTCCCTCAAAGTGATGGCAATAGGAGGTGGAGACTTTGGAGTCATAAGAATGGAGCCCTCATGAATAGAAGCAAGTCCTCAAAGACAGACCTTCTTCTCCTTCCATGTGAAGTTAGAGTAAGAAGAGCATTGTCTATGAAGTGGATCCTCATCAGACACTGAATTAACTACAGACTTTGCAGCCTCCAGAATTGTGATAAATGAGTTTCTGTTGTTTGTAAATTACCATGTGTATGGAATTTTGCTGTAGCTCCCAGTGCAAGTGAGGACTTAGCCCATGCTGATATCAATGACAAACATACTTATGAGTACAGATGCCTCTAGATGATTCCAGTCCCTCACAGATGAGCCACCTCGCCATCCAATCGTCCATTGGAGGCCAGAGACATTGTGGAGGGAAGAAAAGCCATCTTCATTCTTCCTGACCCAGCAAAAACACAAATGAAAACAAAATTGCTTTTGTCCCTTTGAGGTACTTAGTTTGGAGTTGTTCTATTAAAAGTGATAGTAATTTAAACAGTAAAAGAGAAGGCAAATTTTATCCAATGCTTTTCTCAGTGATGTTTGATAAACTTAACATTCACAAAACACTAGAACATTCTACACTGAAATCTGTGAACATGGCTAAGTGTAAGCATACTCTAAAGACATTTTCAGAAACCTGAAAATAATATTTGCTTTTTAAAGGAATTAAATATAATTGGAGGGTTAGCTGGCAAAACTAATGGTATATCAAGTGCTACACATCAAAGATGTTGGATGTCTAATTCCATGTAATTATATAAAATATAAAAACATAGCATTTTATATTATATAAATATATTGGAAAATTGAATATTAGTTCCTAAAATGGCAATTAATTTACCAAAATGAAATATATGTGATAAAGGATAGTAAATATCAGCATAACTCTTTAAAATAATGAAGAAAATTGACACTGAAATATAAATGTATGCATGGCAGTAAGCACATGTGTGTGTGCACGTGTGTGTATAATATATATATATATATATATATATGTATATATATATCACTTTTCAACTGGAGTAAGGCTGAAAAATCTGGAAACTAGAAGATCAAAAAAAATACATACAAGATTGACTAAAGTTTCCACTGACTTTATCTAAGAATAATACAATTATAGAGAAAAATCATTAGTATTATCCCTAAATTCCATTTTTATTAGAAGTTCCACATTCTGTTTATCTCTACCTTGAAAGAAGAGTACCTTTCAGGGAATTTTTAGAAATTAAAATTTTAATACTACCATCCTAACCATGGTCACCATTTAAGGAAGGCACTGTTAATCTTAGAAAAACGTCATATTCTGATTATAACTATAAATTTGATCAAAGTGAAACCATAAAATAGCAATCTTTAATTCTGCTTTTCCAGGAAGTCTATAAAGTTCTCCTTGCAAAGGCTGAGCTAACTTCACATGTAAACATGTGTAAAGGTAAAAAAGAGAGAGAAAGAAAAAGAAGCAAATAGTACTCATGTTACATTTGAAAGAAGACAATGTTCAGAGTTGCTTTTAACCTACAACCTGGCCAAAATAACTATAATATAGAAAAATTAGCATCATTTGGCAAAGAAATTATACATTTGACCCTTCTTGAGATAAATGTACTGTAGATAACTTACGAGGCTCTTACTGAGCACAAAGCAATTACCCTGTTTAAGCACAGTTATATATCAAGGATTTTATATGACTTTGAGCTGAAGTGAAGGGCTAGGTAAGTGACAATTCGAGCTTTCACAACTTTTGAATTCTTGTTTTTATGAGTAAGCACTAGATTCTTTATTAACTCTGTGAGTTGTTGCAGTAAACCAGTTGCCTAAGAAATATCCACATTTACTATGAATGAATATAAGATTGTAAGAGAGCATACAGAGTTTTCATTACATGTCAAAGCATAAGAAACCAGAAGGGGCCCTAGATCGCTCATTCATGAGCTCCGTCCTCACATCTTCCTTCATGCTTCATCCTCTTTTCCTCCCTCCTTCCTCTTCTCCTCCTTCCCATCCTCATACATGTCCTTCTACCCTCATTTTTCATTTTATTCAACAAAGGTGCAAAAATAGAATCACAAAAATGTTTCAAATCCAAGTAAATCAAAATAATTAAAAACAATTCAGACCTCACTACATTCTAAACCGTGCACTGCCCTATGCACATTGAAAGTACCGTCTCACTGGATTCTCATAACGTACTCTGTGAGGCAGGTGATACTGTTATCTCTATTTAAAATCTTTGGAAATTTCACTAAACAGAGGATGAGGGAAGCTCAGGCTTTTGCTTTCCAGGATGTTGTAACATTTTTTGTTTGTTTTGTGCGAGGAATTGAACACAGGGCCTCCTGCATGGCGAGAATGTACTCTTCACTGAGCTATACTTCACTTTCAGTTTCAAGAATTCTGGCTTAGAATTTTAAAGATTGGCAAAATCTCAGATAATAGGCAATGTAATATCAAAGAAAACGTAGCAGCAAATTGGCATGAGTGAAAATGTCTCCTCCAGTTACCATCTTTCATACAAGATGGCTTTTGTAAGTCTCAGTTTCATTATGTGCAAGGTGGCAATACTGTTATTAACCTTTTGGATTAGTTAAGAGAAATTATATGCGATTATGTTGGGAAAGTGTTTTGCTCAGAGCCTGGAGTACAGTTTCTCATTGATTTTGGCTTCTTCTCATTTCATAAATGAGGAAATACAGACATCTATCAACACTTATTGTTGTAAACTATATGATCTTTCCAGATCCCTTTTGTGTGGAAATCTAAAAATTAAATTTTTTTTTATTTATGCACTATTTTACCATGGCAATTACATTTGATACTCAGTGAACTTAATGTGGCAATCAGTTGCTGAAAATATATATAAATATATAGATTTAAGAAATATTTTTATTTCACAAAGAGTAGGCTGTATCTATATAAAACAACTACTGATGGTATAGAGACAACCTAAAAATTATAGTACTCTTATAAAGAGAAAGGACCTTTGAATATTAAAAATATTTCCTATAATACTAGTTTAGCTTTTTTAAAATTAAATGACTCATATACAAGCAAATGTTTTAAATCCAGCCTTGCAGATAGAAATCATAAACCAGCAGGAGATCAGCAATAGTCACTAAGTACTATAGTCTGCCAAGTTGCTTAGCAACTCTGGAACTGAACATTTTTTGGGTCTTTACTTCAGCTAGCAAATATTTATTAAATACCTACTACATGCATTTTGCCAAGAGATGGATAGATATAAGCAGCTCTTTGAATTGAATATTCTTACTATCATTTCCTCATTTGAAAAAAAAAAAAACTGGTTCTCAACAACTTTATAACTTGCCTATAGTCTTAGAGGAGGGAAATGAAAGAAATTGTGTTTGATAGTTTCCAAAGTTCCAAAGAACTTAGTTCCAAAGAACTTGATGTTTTCTATTCTACTGACTCTTGCAAAATCCTAAATTACTAACTTTGGAACCTCTCCATACATGATTTACACAGTTGTGTAATTGCTTCATTATTATCCAAATTGTAATATGCATGAGGAATAGGGTCTGTACTGTAGCTGTCTTTTGTATTTCCTAGAAGCCTGCTACCCCATGAACGTTTTACGGGAGGCTGTCAAACAAAGACTTGCTACTATTCTAGTCTGAGTCAGATATAGATATCAAAAGTGTTAAAAAAAAACTTATGGCAATTTGACAGGATAATTTTATGTCTATTCAATGTAATGATAAATGTTTGGGCATGTATTTTGTATGCTGTACTTTTAAAACCTGATTTTTACCTCTCTAGCTCTTTCTATAAACTTCCATTTGGGGGAGTGTAAGTGAAGGAGATGATATGGCCCATATTTAAAATGAAAAGTGTGATCAGTTTTGACAAATCTGTGCATCCATGAAACCATCACTATAATCAACACAGCAAGCATTTCCATCAACCCCACCAGTTTTTTTTTGTGCCCCTTTTCAAGCTATCCTTTTTAGCCCTATGGACAGTAAGTAACAAAGAAATGTGATTATATTCCAATAAAACTTGATTTGTAAAAACAGCCATCAGAAATGATTTGACCTGTGGGCAGGTTACTGAATCCACCTCTTGAGAGTCATCCCATAGACTTTGAAAAGCACTTTAAGTGAATTCACAGTAATGAGAGAAACATGCAAAAATTACTGGATTCACAGAACTAAAAAATCACATAGAACCTGACTCCAGAATTGTCAGGACAATCCTAGCACAGGAATGCTCCCTGCTTCACAGTTTCTTCTTTCCATGGTTTTAGTTGCTCATAATCAAATCTGGGCTGATAATATTAAACAGAAAATTCCAGAAATAAATAATTTATAAATTTTAAATAATCTTTATTAATAAACAGCATATTGTTGCTAATCTCTTAATGTGCCCAGTTTATAAATTAAAGTTTATCAAAGGTATGTATATGCGGGGGAAACATAGGGTATATGTTGTTGTTGTTATTAGGTGCCATGGAGTCCGTATCTGACTCATAGCGACCCTGTGTACAATAGGCGAAACATTATTGTCAGTGCTTCTCTGCTGTTCATAGGGTTTACAATGGAGGATTGACTTTTGGGAGTGGGTTGCCAGGTCCATCTCCCAAGCCTACAGCACCCAGTATTCCCAGGCAGTCTTCCATCCAAGTACTAACCAGGCCCGACCCTGCTTAGCTTCTGAGATCTGACAGGATCGGATGCCACAGGGCTATGGCTTCAGGCTCTAGGATATATGTTGTTGTTGTTGTTAGGTGCTGAGTGGAGTCATATCCGACTCATAGCAACACTCATAGGGTTTTCAATGGCTGACTGCTTCGGGATTGCCTCAGGAGTGGATTACCATATCCTTCTCCCATTTTTGTGGAGCTGGGAATCGAACTCAGGACCTCAGAGACTGTGGAGCATCGCTCTACCAACTGAGCTAAATCCCAGCCCCCTAGGATATATAGAGGTAGGTATTTAAGCTTTCCAGCATTGACTAGAGTTTTAGACTATATCCTAAATGATAAAGGTAAAAAGGTAAAAAGTAGTTACTATAATAGCTTAGCTCTATTTTGAGATAGGATGTTACCTCAGATCTTTGGTTTAGATTTAACTTTTATCATATTTTTTTGTTCTTTTGTTTTGTTTTGTTGTGGTAGTGGGGGTCGAACCCAGGGCCTCACGCTTGCATGGTTTACAAGTGCTGGGCCACTAAGGTGCACCCTCCTGCCCTTTTTTTTTTTTTTTTTTTACTTTGTGAGACAGGGTCTTGCTAAGTTACGCAGACTGCCTCTGGTCTGGAACTTTAAATCCTCCTGCCTCTGCCTCCCCAGCCACTGCAATTACAGGCATATGCCACTGCGCCCAGCTTTTTGTCATATGATCTTTAGTAATACAGCCTCTTATATTGGCTGTTGATTCTCAATTTTTTTACTTTCACTAAAAATCATTGTTGTTGTTAGGTGTCGTCGAGTCATATCTGACTCATAGCGACCCTTACGGGGTTTTCAATGGCCGATTGTTTCAGGATTGCCACAGGAGTGGATTGCCACATCCTTCTTCCATTTTTGCAATACTAGGATTGAACTGGGAACCTCAGAGACTGCAGAGCAGCACTCTACCAACTGAGCTAAATCCCAGCCTCACTAAAAATTAGCTACGAAACAAGTCAGGGACATTTTATACCAAAATATCTTATGTGCAGGCTTATGTGTTTTATAATAGGGCTAAAGAGAGCTAGAACTGAACAGATCAACATCATTGTACAAATAGTAACTCTTCTTCAATGTGCATCCAGAATACGAAGTCAATAGTCCCTTAGATTTAACAGGAATGGAGAAAACATATAAAACTGTAGTTAGTTCCAATACACCATCTCTGAAAATGGAAAGCACACATATAGGAAGCCTGGCCCCTAAACTCACTAAATACTTAGAAATTGCGAACAGGAAACACTCATCCTTAGGTTAGTGGAAATATGAGTTAAGTTAGTAAGTAGCTTTTCAACCAATTTCAACTGTTTTTCTGATGATGTAATTCATTAATCATAAAAACATTATGCTATGCAATACTGCTTTTCTATATATCGCTTTTGCAAAATGTGTAATCACTTTCCTGCTACTAGAATGAGAAGGACAGCAAATCAAAAGAAGCAGTAATATAGCAGTGATCCAAAAATATCCCATCTTTATTGTTTAAAGTTTGCTAGATTTATCACACTTTTCCAGATACTTATTAATATTATACTCTATAAATATACAAAAGTAGAAGTGATAGTAAATTTAGAGACTGAAGTAGAATGTCACCACCTAATTTATATTACAAAATTACTTCCTATCAGCTAATTTGTATGTCAGAAGAAGCTGTTTATATGTTGTTGTTCTTAGATGTCACACAGTCGGGTCCGACTCATAGCAAGTCTCATAAACAGTTGTTGTTTATATAGAGTATTCATTAAGGAAAATTTAAAACAACACAATAGCATACCAAAAGTATGTAATTAGAAATCATGTAGTTATTCTTTATTCAAAAGCTTTTAAGTCACAAAGCATGTGCAAGTCTTTATGTGCCTAAACTATAAGGGTGAATTTTTTTCCCAGTGCTCTTTCCTCATATCACTTCTATCATCACCAGCCAATTGCAACTTTGCAAATAGGAGATAGAAAAGGCAAAGAGACATAGCAAATCATTCTAAAGAAGTAATATAAATAGCTAGGATATCTCTGACATCTGTTTTATTTTTCTTCCTAATTGCTAACAGTTTACATAAAAGACACTTGAACCAGAACTTTTATTATGAACCATATTTCCATTGTGTGTCAATGTGAGAAAGTTTGATGCATCTCCTAATGGCTCTTAATAGCTCCAAAGAACATTCAGGCAACTACATGATAGTCTCTCATTAATATTGATTTAGAGCCACAACACTGGAAGAACACTTGTTCAGTCTGAACATGATATACGAAAGTGAACATCTTTTGCAGTTTATATCCCACCTCTATGGGAACAACCATATCAAATTAACTTTAGAGAAAGCCCTTTGAATATGTGGATCTTTTCAACTTTAGAAATGTCTGAAGTTGAATAAGTTAATACCCAAGAAATGGAAAAGCAAGACCTTAATCTTACTCTAGGCAGGACAGTGCATTTGCAGCATTCATTTGAAAAATACATTAGTGTTTTTGCACAGTGCATAGATTACTTGACAATATGGGCAGACTTTTCTTATAAATCTCATCAATGTTCTGCCAAAAGGAAAGGAGGTAAAGAGTAAGGTTCATAAGCAATATCCTGTACTTCTTCCATCATAATATTCTTCAAACTATAAGTTCATTATTTTAACTTGTCCTTTCCATCACATTGTATGTTCCTTGGGACAAGAAGGATTTTTTTTGGCTGGACAATATTTTTTCAGTGCCTAACTACAGTGCCTGTTATACAGTTGGTATTTCCTAAATATTTTAATGATTAAATTTATTATAACATAAACAAACAATACTATCTAAGAATGTGTCATATATATGTATATACACATTATATATACACACACATATATACGTATGTACATATATATGTGTACTCACTATACACACACACACACACACACACACACACACATATATGAGAAGGATTTATTGTGTAGACCAGGCTAGTCTTGAATTTGAGAGACTCCTCCCTCTGCCTCATGAGTGCTAGAATTACAGGTGTGCACCATTATGCTTGGCTCTAACAACATTTCTTAAGTATTCATATATTACTCTAGGATCAGAATTTCCCAAACTGAAATCTGAGTGTTACTCATCTAGTCATACGGGCTACTAGATAAACATGGTTCCTTATTTACTAATTTCACATGTAATTAATCTGAATCAATTAATTATGGATTCTATATTTTCTTAAAACCAACTACTAACACACAATTACACAAAGAAGGTTGAGAAATCCTATGTTAAATGCTGAAACAGAAGGTACATTGTTGTCAGCAGTGGTATTACTACTAATACAAGTAGAAGTAGAACCAACTGGGCACAGTCACCCATGCCTGTAATCCCAGCTACTGGGGAGGCAGAGGAAGGAGGATCACAAGTTCAAGACCAGAGGCAGTCTGCGTAATTTAGTAAGACCTTGTCTCAAAAAAAAAAAAAATGGGCTGGGGGTGTAGCTCAGCGGTACATCACTTGCAAAGCATGCAAGGGGGTGGCCCTGGGTTCAACCTCCAGTACAGTAAAACAAAAACAAATAACAACAACAAAAAAGAAGTAGAAATAGAAACAAATAGTTCTGAGTAAAAAGAGTGGATTATTTTTTGATTGTTTCACATTTATATCATAAACAATACTAAGTAATTTTTATTCCTGTTTGATCTATAACATATATATTTATCAAATTTTCAAGGATTGGGAAACCACAATTCAGAATAGTTATAAAACTTGCCTAAATTCACAATCATGAATTGGTAAAGAGATTAAACATATGGGTAACGCTACAAAAATTTTCTAAAAGCTACTCTCCTGTTCTATCTACTTTCCAAGCCCAAATGTGGTTCAGTAAAATATAAATTGGAATGGGCACTATATCTATCAATTTAGTGTTTTATCATGGAAAGGAAACATATCCATAGAATTTGAGAGTATATTCTCCTTTAAAAAAGAACATCAGTTTTTCTAGCTCATAGGGCAAAATGGTTACCTGTTTGGAGAAGATATAAACCAAGTACTAAATTTAACCAATCTATTATTTATTTTCCTAAAGCTTAATTACACAGATAATTTTCCCTGAAGAAAGTCTGCACTGAAGCTTTGAAAAAGAGCACCATATTTGGTCTAAAATCTATGAAAATTAACTCTTCATATCTATAATTAGGAGATGTAATTTGCTCTTTCAGAACCATGATGCCGTTTAATAACTGAAGGCTCCCGAGGTCATAAAGCGATTCCTAGAAGAAACTGAAAGTCACATTTATAGTCATAGCTCATGAAACAAAGAGTAGCTCAAAGAGAGGAAAAAATCTCAATTATCAAAGATTTGAAAGGGAAAATGTATCTATACTATGTGAAAAAAGGCTGACTAAAAAGCAAAAGTTCCAAGTAATTACCCCTTCAAAGAGAATTTACTTTATTATTCAGTAGAAACACTCTTAGATAGTCAAAAAGGCATTAAGGATCAGCAGAGCCAATGGCAGATACTCTTTTCTATTATTCATTTGAGGTAATGCTTTCTAAATAACACATTACACTAACAATGATCTTGAATATGTTACTGTAAGTCATTGCCACAAAATTAGATCTCAGGAATTTTAAGCAGTGCTAAAGGGAGACAGCAGAAGACTTGATGCTTCTGAATTATGGTGCAGTAGGCGACTCTTGAATATACCATGGACTGCCAAAAGAACCAACAGATCTGTCCTGGAAGAAGTGCAACCAGAGTGTTCCTTGGAAGCAAGGATGGCTACACTGCATCTTGTATATTTTGGACAGGTAGTCAGGAGAGATCAATCCCTGGAGAAAGACATCATGTTTGGGACAGTGTCAGGTCAACGAGCAAAAGGAAAGCCCTCCACCAGATGGATTGACACAGTGTCTGCAACAATGGGCTTAAATATAAATAAGATTGTGTGCCTGACAGAATCGGGGAGCATTTTGATCTGTTGTACGTAGAGTCGCTGTGAGTTGGACTCAACTTGATGGCACCTAACAACGACAACAAAGGCTGCACAAAATTCACTGTAAAAAGAAACAAACAAACAAACAAACAAACAAACAAAAAGGCCTCTACAGTATTTGCTTGCTTTTAGCCCATGCCAATGGAGCACCTAAGCCAAAATCTAAACACAGCCCAGCAACCAGTACCCATGTAACTGGTCCAACAACTATTTAATATCATTAAATGTCAATAGATTTGATTTCTGTTGCAATCACGTCCCAATTGTTCCCATACCTGGAAAGATAGAGGGGAATTAAGACAGAATGAACAAATAATATTAATAATCCAATGTTAGAAAATACAGGAAATTAGTCCAAGCGCTCTGTGTTGTTGCTGCTGTCTTGATTTGATATAGTGTCACTCTGCTCATTATTAGAAGAACATCTAATTCAACTGCAGCAGTTTCTTTGTTTTGACGGTATGATGGTGCCTGGTTAATGATATGCTGCTAGATGTATCCTAACTGGTAATGCAGCAGCTCCCGGGGAGAAAGCAATGAAACGTTTCACTCTGCAGCTCTGGTGAAAGAGGGACTGCAAACTGCGCTGTGTGCCTCCACCAGAGGTTGAAATTACAAAAAATAACGTCTTGTCTTTAAAGTTGCCAATAAGTTGTGAAACTCTGACATGGGTGCACATGTTTAAAATGCCACTGAAACAAAAACTTATCTCCACACAAAACTCTGCCGCCACTGGATTGATCTCAAACATTAAAAATGCAGAAACACTTTTGGAGTTATTCGAATTTACTCAATCATTTCTGCATGAGAAAAGAAATATAAACTTTTGTATTACAAAATTCAGAAAGAAAACAGCTAAAAAACCTTGGCCTGCAGCTGTAGCCCTGTGGCATCCGATCCCATCAGATCTTGGAAGCTAAGCAGGGTAGGGCCTGGTTAGTACCTGGATGGGAGAACGCCTGGGAACACCAGAAGTTGTAGGCTTGGGAGAAGGACCTGGCAACCCCCTCCCCAAAATCCATCTGCCATTGAAAACCCTAGCAGAGAAGCACTGACAATAGTGTTTCCCCTGTTGTACAGAGGGTCGCTATGTACAGAGGGTCGCTATGAGTCGGATACCGACTCGAGGGCACCTAACAACAACAACAAAAAACCTTGATGCATTTGAAGTGACCTTAGCTCAGAGCCTTGTGACCTGTTCAGGCCTCAACTCCTCACATCCTAGGGTCTAATCAATCTGTTTTTCAAACTTGTCTTTTAACTAAATACTTTCATAGTGTCCCAAATACTCTCTAAAGTTTCACATACACATCTCTAAAACCAAGTAAGTCTTTAATAATCACAATACATGTCACAGGACATTTAATAAAAGAAACTACGTTCAAGTACTTTACATAATTCAACTCATTTAATCCTCATAATGATCATATGAAATAGGCACTTCTAGTATCTTTCTCATTTTATGCATAGGAAATTAAGAGAGGTGTAAAATGAAGAAGACTGTGGCATCACAATTGGAGGAAGACTCATTAACAACCTGCATTATGCAGATGACACAACTCTGCTTGCTGAAAGTGAAGAAGATTTGAAACATTTACTGATGAGAATCAAAGAACACAGCCTTCAGTATGGATTACAACTAAATACCAACAAAACAAAAATCCTTACAACTGGGTCGGTAAGCAACTTTATAATAAATGGAGAAAAAAATTGACGTTGTCCAAGATTTTGCTTTGTTGTTGTTGTTGTGTGGTGTCGAGTTGGTATCTGACTCATAGCGACCCTCATAGGGTTTTCAATGGCTGACTGTTCCGGGATTGCCTTGGAAGTGGATTGCCAGGTCCTTCTCCCATTTTTGGGGTGCTGGGAATTGAACTCGGGACCTCAGAGACTGCAGCGCAGTGCTCTACAACTGAGCTAAATCCCAGCCCAAGATTTTGCTTTACTTTGTTCTATAATCAACACCCATAGAAGCAGCAGTCAAGAAGTCAGACAATGCATTGCAGTGGGGAAAGCTGTTTAAAAAGGCCTCTTTAAAGTGCTGAAAAGTAAAGATGTCACATTGAAGATTGCAAAGGTGTGCCTGACTCATGCCATTATATTTTCTGTCACATCGTATGCTTGTGAAAGCTGGACATTGAATAAGGGAGACAGGAGAAGAACTGATGCATTAGAATTATGGTGCTGGAGAAGAATATTCAATATACCACGGACTGCCAAAAGAACCAACAGATCTGTCCTAGAGGAAGTGCAACCAGAGTCCTCCTTGGAAGCAAGGATCGCTAGAGTATGTCTTTCATCTTTTGGGCTGTGTCTTACATGGTTTGGGTTGGTCAGAAGGGACCAATCCCTGGAAAAGGACATCATGTTTGGAAGAGTGGCAGGCCAACAACCAAAAAACGGAAGACTCTCAGCTAGTTGGATTGACACAATGTCTACAACAGTGAGCTTAAACATAAGTAAGATCATGTACCTGGCACAGCACTGGGGAGTGTTTCATTCTGTTGTACATAGGGTCACTCTGAATTGGACCTGATTTGAGGGCACCTAACAACAACACACAACATGTGACTCTATCTAGGTCACAATCCTGAGAGATTAGAACCAGTTACCAAACCCAGGTAGCTAGCGCTAGAACACATAATTTCAACATCCATTCTATGCTGCATTGTATATTGTTTTACAAACATGAGTTTTCCAACTAGATATTATTTCTGAAACTGTGGCATGGTCACTGCTTATTGTGTAATCATAACATGATTACAGGTCTCAGGTGGGATATAATTATGACCTTATAGTCAACAAATGGGTTCAACCTCAACATATATGCATAGAGAAAGAAACATACTTTATTTATACAAAACCTGTATCATCCTCCAAGTATGAGGAAAGAATTATCTTCCACCTAGTACCCAAGAGTATATCAGGTATTTTATTAAGAAAAAAGGTAATTCTACTTAATTCTGGTATAATTGAAATATATGAAAAAAATCATTTTAAATATTCATTTTACTTAAAGGATCCTCTAAAAATATTCTTTTTCGGGTATAATGTATATACTTTTGCAAAGTTATTTATTCACATCATATTTTGATTTTTCTATTTTGGTTAAAGGTTTATAGACCGTTAATTTTCCATTTTTGTTAAGGCTATCTTCAAGACACATAGCAATGAGTTCTAATCAATATTCAAATAATGAAAACAACAGAGATAAAAATTACCACTCCTATCATTCCTGGAGGGAATTACTCAAAATCACTCTTAGTTATAGCTTATACATGTAGCATTAATAGAGCAACACTAACTATATATTATGCACATAAATAGTTTTTGAATTACAAAGTAAAATCTAAAAATTAAACCTATATTTATTATTTCCTTGGCTTTATAAACTGCCCCAATTTACCTTGCCCTTGGACAAATTGTAATATTTATTTCTCTTTATTACTAAATGATGATGGGATACAGATTAATGCAGCATTGGCTTTTTAAATTATGCATCCTTTACATCACTTCTGGCAACACTTTCATCAACCCACAAAGTTTATGGAGCCTTATAGCTAATATGTAGTAAAACTCAAATGATTATTTGGGTTATATTCCCAAATTTTTCCAATGTTCTCATGAAGCTGTGCTGTTTACATCGAGATTGTCCTCTCCCCATTCATCTCTCCACATTGACCCTCCTTCCCACCCCAGCTTCCCCAACCTTTGCTTCCCTCTGTAATATTTATTTTTAATGACCGTATGGATAGTATTCAGTCAGTTTTGTTTGTTTTTATATTCTAAGTTGTCATAAGACTTCCTTCTTTTATGTCTTTGCTGGATACTTGGATACTATATGTAGATTTCACTCAGAAGTTTATGGTGGTGCATGCTTGTAATTCCAGCACTCAGAAGGCTGAGGCAGGAGGATAAACAGAAGTTCAAGGACACTTTGGTCTATATAGTGAGTTCCAGGTCAGCCTAGACTACACAGAAGGACCTTGTACCAAAAAACAAAGGAAGAGGAGGAGGAAGAGAAGGAGGAAGAGGGAGGGGGAAGAGGAAATAGAGGAAGAAAAGAGGAAGAGAGAAAGTCAAGTCGTTTAATATATTCTATGTGTAGTAAGAAATGAAAATGGCTTTGACTGGAACAAAGAACAGAGGAGACTCAAGATTAAAAATTTTACTATATTAATCTACAGTAAATTTTAAGGTAACATTATTGAGTATACACTATATGCCAGCATATTGTTTAATTCTTTAGATACATTGTGTTAATTTTTCTTCACAAAATCCAACAAGGCACCTATCTTTTCACAGAAAAGACTAAGAAATTTTAAAGGAACATTAATTAACTTGATGAAGTTTACACTAAAAAGAAAATAGGGAAACCATCCTAACTTAGATATGTATAAATATTTTATAACGTAATGGAATAAATAAGATCCAGGGCAATAATTTCCCATCTATACATAATCAAAGGGTGCTACTGGAAGGAATTATTGAAAGGAATCCTTAAATCCATATGCAAAATGTATATCCTCGACCAAAAAGATAAGCAAACATAGAATTCTTTATTTTGAAAAAATATATAATACATACCCTACTATATATTTATATAATCATAGTGTCATATAGCCGGGCTGGGATTTAGCTCAGTTGGTAGAGCGCTGCACTGCAGTCTCTGAGGTCCCCAGTTCAATTCCCAGCACCGCAAAAATGGGAGAAGGGCTTGGCAATCCACTCCCAAGGCAATACTGAAACAGTCAGCCATGGAAAACCCTATGAGGGTCGCTGTGAGTCGGATACCGACTCGACGGCACACAACAACAACAACAAGTGTCATATAAGTACATATACACATGAGCATAAATAATACTTTACAAGGTGAGGTCAGGCCATACAATTCTTCCATCACAATTCTACAAGCATATTTCTACCATTTTAAAGGATGAGAAAGATAATGAAGGTCTAGTGAGGAAAAACATGAAGAAAACATCACAGTACTTTTACCAACTATCCCTCTCATCATTTCCCCAGATATAGAAGTTCAAGTCATTATCTAAAAACAAAAAGTAGACATTTCATTCCCCTAACTAAAATTCTTCAGTGATTTCCTATTACACTTAAAATAAAGCCCAAATGCCTTAATTTGGTCTGTGACAAAAACATATCCTCCCTCCCTTCGGCTCCTCATATTCCTACACACCATCCTCTGTCCAGCCTCAGTACTGCAGCCATCCTTGGAAGGTTTTGACTCTAGCATTATGTACCTAGCGCCTTTGTGTTTTCAGTCAATCTCAGTTCAAACATCACCTCCTACGATCCATATCTCCCATATAACAGCTTTGAATAATCAAAATTAAATATCTAATTTCCTGTTTCTTATTAATTTTTCTTTACTTAACTATAAGTTCTATATAGATCAGAGATTCTATGAGTTTCATTTTCCCTGTGTACCTGTGAACTAGTCAACGAACCAACTATGCATAAAGGAATACCCAAAGATAATGATATTCAGGTTTAAGCATTATTGTTCCAAACTCTTGCATTAAGCAAAGTTGTTGTTGTTGTTAGGTATCATGGAGTCGATGTCTGACTCATAGCAACCCTATATACAACAGGCAAACCCTATTGTCAGTGCTTCTCTGCTATTCATAGGGTTTTCAATGGCTGATTGATTTTTGGGAGTGGGTTGCTGGGTCTTTCTCCCAAGCCTACAGCACCTGGTGTTCCCAGGCAGTCTCCCATCCAAGTACTAACCAGGCCAACCCTTCTTAGCTTCCAAGATCTGACAGGATTCGTTGCCACAGTGGTAAGGTTGCAGGTATTAAGCAAAGAGATATACATTTTCTCACAATTAGTACTTCTAAGTTCTTTTCATTACAATTACTACAATTTAGGCTTTATAATTTGATGGACTAAGTATTAAAATTGGCTGTAATAAAATCATCATTAGTTTGCTTGGCACTTTCTGTTTGTTAATAACTGATCCTGAAAATAAAGTTGTGCAACACTTCTAAACAAAATTTCCTTAATCATTACTAGTTCTCTACAAATTTCATGAAATGGTGAGATCATAATAAATTTTAAAAAATTTTAGATGCTGTGCTATACTTTTCACATCTATTAAACCAACATGCTGAACTGAACTGCTTCTAGCATATTTCAAGTCCCTACAATTCAAATCCCATTTCTCTTCAAATCTTTGAGCACCAATTTTAAGATCTATCAGTGCACAAACATTACTATGTTCTTTGTCTAATGATCATTTTCTATTCCCTTTTTCCTTCTACTTTTGGCGTTATACTTTAAAAGCATATCCATCCCCTCTCCATCTTGAATAATATTTGTTTACTTACTTATTTCCATTACTACGTACTCACAGATGTTTATTTAATTATATGAGTTAAAATTCAAATAAATCATTTATTTTGCTGCTCTAGTAGTTTCAAACTCCTGTGCTTATATGGTCCTCCCACCTCAGCCTCTCTCCAGTAGCTGGGAACAAGGCATATATCACTATGCCCAACTCTTGACTCCCCACCTTTGACCCTCCTATAAACTCTGTCACCACAAAATGTTTCCGGCTCATCTTGTATTTTCCCTGCCTCACCTAGAATCAACCACATTTACAAGGAGTCCTTCCTATTATTGCAGAAAGAATTCTCAGTGATGTCTGCTTCACTAAATAGTCAAATTAATATCACTAGAGCAATAAGATACTAATGTCATAAGCCCTTTGACATGGAGCACACAGCATAATTTCTCTGGCATTCCTGTGAAAAACTGTACCACTTCATTCTAGTCACAATAAATGAAACTCAAGTTGAGGGACTTTCTACAAAATAACTGATCAGTACTGTTCAAAAGTATCAAATTCTTATTAAAAACAAACAAACAAAAAACAGGAAAAACTAAGGAATTTTTACAAAATGGAGGGAGTAAGGAGAAATAACAATAAAATTGAATTTAGGACCCTACATAGAATCCTGGAGCAGAAAAAGAGCACTTGAAGAGACATTGGTGAAATTTGAGTAAGATTGACAAATGTTAATCTCCAAGTTTTAAAAACTGCACCTAGCTACATATGTTGTTAATATCATGAGAAGCAGATTTGGGGCATATAAGGGATATTTGTGGTATTTCTGCAACTTTTCAGTAAGTCTAAATTTAGTTCACTAGAATGAGCAACACCCTGGGTTCAATATGCAGTGCAATTAGAAAGAAAAAAGAAAGAGAAAGAAAGAAAGAAAGAAAGAAAGAAAGAAAGAAAGAAAGAAAGAAAGGAAGGAAGGAAGGAAGGAAGGGAGAAAGTCATTTGCGGCAAAATGGATGGAACTTGAGAATATCATCTTAAGTGAATGAACACCAGATCAAAAAGAGAAATACCACATGCTCTCATTCATATGTGAGAGCTGAATCTTATTCAAAGGAGAAAAGCAACCTACACATAAGTAGATAAGTGTAACCAAAAGTGATATAATCTTTGCATTATGGAAAAAGCAAATGCTGTATTATTCCGTACCCCACCCACATTTACCAGTAAAGGGAAAATAAATACATAAAAATTTCAAAATAAAATATTCAAAATAAAATGTTTAAAAAATAGCTAACGATGGTTTATTATACCTTATTATACCTTATAATAATTATACCTTATTAATTAGGTATAACTATTTCTATTTTATTTATTATATTCTTTCTTCCACCACAAAAGAGACAATGAAACAGATACTAATAAATGAATGGCAAAATGGGGAGCTCCAATCCAAGTTCAAAAATTCTTTGTGAAAGGATTTTCCTGCCAAATTAAAGTTTTGATCTCTAAAATACTAAGAATGCAATTTCTAAGATTAACATTCCATATGAATTCTTATAATAAAAATTGCCACATTTAAATATTTTTACATTTCAATCTGGATATTTTAAGTAGTTTAGGAAGAGAGCTTGCAAAAGGTTACATGATTAATTATATAAAGTTCTAGTAAAAGAAAAAGAAATAACAAAAGAAGAAAATATGAAAATTAAAGTGATTTTGTTGTAAAAGTCAAGTAAGCTAATTAAATTTACTGAAAACATATTTTCTGCCAAGTATTCTTCTAGACATAATACTAAATTGCTAGACAAAGGACTGTGGTACACTGTAAAAGTTGTCACAATTCTTCTTCCTTTTATAACACAGTTTGCAATGCAATTCTATGGCTATCCTTTCAAGTTTTTGTTGTTAGGTGCCCTTGAGTCATGTCAGACTCATAGTGACCCTCACAGAGTTTTCAATGGCTGATTGTTTTGGGGATTGTTTTGGGAGTGGGCTGCCATGTCCTTCTCCCATTTTTGAGGTTTGGAGATTAGATCCTAAGGCCTCAGAGAGCGCAGAGCTGCACTCTACCAACTCTACACCACACTCCTTGCATCTGTCCTGGTTTTGTGACTTGCTTGGGTGAAAAGAACACAGCACAATTGATAATATGCCAGTTCCAAGATATCTTATGTGCTTCTGCTCCCTCTTGTGGGACCCCGACTGCCATGAAAGTAAGCCAAGGAAAACCTAAGAAAGGATGAGAAATCACATAGAAGAGAGTACAATTACCCCAGCCTGGGCCACCAAAGATAAAATGTCAACCTGTCAACCTCCAGATCTTTGTTCAGTAGAATCACCTACCTGCCTCACAGATCAATCATCCACCTGCTTCGCAGATGCACAAGTGAGACTATCTGAGCTGTGGGCTACTGAGTTACAATAAATCCTTACTGTTCCAAGTCATTCAGTTTTGGGGTGGTTTCTTAAATGACACAGGGTTTTTTTTTCCATTTCCATAAAAAGAAACTGAGGTACAGAAAAGTTAAATAAATTCCCCACGTTTTCACCAAGAGTTGAGATTTCATATCCATCTGACTCCAATGTATGTTTTCTTTTCTTTTTCTTTTCTCTTTTTTTTAAAGAAAGGGTTTAGTTATGTTGCCCAGGCTGGCCTCCAATTCACAATCCTCTTTCCTCAGCCTCCTGAGAAACTGGGATTATATGCATGAACTACAATACCTGCCTCTCAATTTTTTTTTTAATATGCAGTATTGCCTCTCAAAACCTAGTGTGTTCTAATTTCTGTTTCTGTAAGCATGTTAAGTAACTCAATTTATAAAATTATTAGGTCCAATTAAAAGTGAATAATCTATTCTTTATAACCACTTGTTAAATGTTGTTCTAATTAGAGGACCATTTATTACACTGGATATTCTTTCATGAGCATCCTAAAAAGCATTCCCAGGAACGTGCTTTTTAAAAAAAAACATGGAGTGAAATAGACCACATAATAAAAGTTATTAAGTATTTCAATGGTTGCTTACAAAATACGGCTCTTTATTTTTAAGTAGCACATTTTATTTTCATTATAAGTATTTAATATAAATATTGCAATATAAATATAATTATATAAACATTGTTGAAGACACTTGACACTTCATTTTCAATTTAAAATACCCAAAATAAGTTATTGGTGAATTTTAGAAAATTATGATGAAAGCCCATCGAATTACTAAGTATAAATATCTTTGGGACCAAGGAGCAATTGGTGCTTTTCTTTATTTTTAATTTTATAAAATTGATGGCTCAAAAAAGACAAAGAGTAATAATTAGATCTAAACCAAATGAAAATGTGACTGCATGCAATGTTTTATTAATTAAAACATAAAATACAGATACCAAATAAGTAGTTAATTTCATTTCATCTAGAAAAGACTCCAAGTTATTAATAAGCAACTTGAAATGGGCAAGAGAATTATATAGTCTGTTTCTAACAAAGGTTCTGTTGTACTAGAGGTTTTCAAGTAAACTAATATTATTTTTCTGGTATACATGAAATTTAGAGGATATTTCTAGACCATATGTTACTACAATTAAAGATCATCTTTAAAATATTAAAACTAAAGTTAGCCACATTTATATTCAGTTTCAGGTATTTGTTCAATGACATTGAGTTAAAATTGTGATCAAGCATTTTAAACGTATATTTTTTGCCTTGAAATGTGTAATGGATTTTAACCACAGTAATCATAATGCAAATGTGCTGCCTTTAATGTTTATTTTCATCAACAGGTTCTTCATTAAATCCATGAATAGTTAAGAATGAGGGATGAAGAAGCATTTGGGAAATACAGAAGTTACCTTTTTTTTTTAATAGACCATGTCTAAATTCAATCTTCTTTGCTCCTCTTACAGAATTTACATTTTGAAAATTGGAAGTAATTGCTGAAACAAAATTAAATCAAATTCTTAATTTTAGAAGAGTTCTCATCATGCAGCAAATAAAGTTTCAAATGAGAACTATTGCCTGAAACACTTCATCACCATAGGTGGACTAGGGATGATGAACAGGCAGAAACAGTGCTAAAAACATCACATGAAGTTTAATATTGGCAAGGAAAATATATGCTATGCATTAGACACTATATTTTGTGATTTTTTTTCTTTCTTTCACTCCCACAAAAAATAAGGTCTCCCTGTGGAGCCCAGACTGGCCTCAAATTTGAAATTTTCCTGCCTCAGCTACCCAAGTACAAGGATTATGGGATTACAGACATGTGCTACTACGTTCAGTTTATCAACATTTTATTCTCCATGATTTAACAAATTATAATACACAAAATATAACATAGACTGTAACCGTAAGATAAGGTAAATTGGTGGATCAAAGTTGTGCTTATTTTTCCTTAAATCTACTGAAGCATTTTATGCAAGCTGGGCATGGTGGTATATTCCTAGGGCAGTGACTCAGGAGGAGGCAGAGACAGAAGGATTGTGAGTTCAAAGTCAGATGTAGCCTGCATAATTTAATACACCTTGTCTCAAGATAAAAAATAAAAAAGGGGCTAGGGATAGCATTCAGAGGTAGAGCACTGGCAAAGTGTGGGTTCAGCCCCCCTGAATTTCCTCTCTGAAAAACATATTAATGCTACAATTCAATTTTTACTCAGTTGAAATGATTGACTTATTTTGTTTTCTATTTCTCTAAGAAAAAGATCTGAATGTAACCTTTTAAAACATACTCTGAACATCTGATATAAGTCAATATCATGACCTGGACTACATAGCAGCACCATAAAGTCTTATTTTAAAGTTGAGAACACAAGGTATAGAATGTTATCTGATATTCTAATGTCAAACTCTGTTCACTATGAGATAGCAATCTCAGTCTGTCCAGTCCAAAGCCTAACTCTTAATCACTAAGCCACCACAGCTCAATACGAATAATCTCAAAGACTACCTGAATGAATTTTATCACAGGAAAGACAATATGGTATCTCCTTTGCTGCAATATCTCAAGATATACTACATGCAAACACTCACATGAAATTTCACTACTAAATTTTTTTCTAAAGTTTAAAACTAGACCTTTTGAGTTTATTTATTTATTTATTTTATTTGAGATGAGGTCTTGCTAAGTTGCCTATGCTACTATCGAACTCAAGATCCTCCTGCCTCAGCTTCCCAAGTATTTGTGATTACAGGCCCAAGTAGCTGTGATCCTTGCCCATGACATTTACAAATATTCTATTTTAATAAATAGTAGGTGATTAGATGCCAGTTTTCTAATACTGTCTTATGTTCTAGAACTCTTAGAACTTGTATACAGCTAATAAAAAGTTTATACAATTAAACAGTAGAGTTACCTTTTCTTAGTCAAGTCTGTCAAGTAGCAATTGACTTTTAATTCCCTTCATATTTTCTATTCTCAAATATTTTAATGACCGAAATAAAACTCCTCTGAACTTTAGTCTTTTCTTCTTGTACACAAAAATATCCAAAACTGGAGAGAAATAACTGTATGGTTGCTGTGTATGTATATTTTACATTTATCCTTTTAATGAGTTTAAAGACTTTCACACATAGCTACAAAGATGTTGGGCATCAGATTTATTTCATGTATAATTCCTATAGACAATGATATTGATCCTCCAATGAATTTGTCTTTAATAAACTTGCAAAAATTATGTCCTTTGCAGTAAAATATAATTGAATTTTCCCTACTGAGAAAAATTTCCTTTCTAAGGAAATTTCTGTGATATTGAAGGAACGTATACACTTATATACTTATACGGGTTATAACAAATAGGTCTGTAGCCATAGCACCCTAGCATCCTATCCCTCCTTATCTCAGAAGCTAAGCAGAGTTAGCCTGGTTAGTCTTTAAAAGGGAGACCACCTGGGGAAACCAGGTGCTGTAGGCTTGGGAGAAAGATCTGGCAATCCACTCCCAAAACAACCCACCATCAAAAACCCTACGAATAGCAGAGAAGCACTGACATAGTGCTGAGCATGGCACAGTGGCAGGGAATGTTTCATTCTGTTGTACATAGGGTCGCTATGGTCAGACCTGACTTGACAGCATTTAATAACAATGACATAATTAATAGATTATGTTTGGCACTTTCTATACATTATTGCCTTTTATTTATCCCATATTGCTAGTCTAATTTTATCTATTGGAAACTGGGAATCAAACTAGTAACTTACATTCTTAAACATATTACAGATTCAGGTCTATCAACTCACTGAGCCCATGTCCTATGTCCTTTAAATGGCACCACATATGCATTCTCTATAGTGACTTTTTTGTTGTTGTTACTTTTGAGACAGGGTTTTGCTATGTAGCCCAGGCTGGCCTAGAAAAATATCCTTTTGCCTCAGTCTCTCAAATGATAACATTACATTCATGCTCCACAACCTCCAGCAATAAAATATAAAGCCAGAAAAACAGTAGATCCTACATATGAAATATATAATTTCTTGTTCACAGTGACTGTAAAATTATTTTTAAAACTAACTCTAGAATTTACCTTTACTCAGTCTAAGCATCATCAGTCAACTGCTTTAATGTTTCAAACTTCCCAATCAGATACAACTAATATTTCCTAATTTATTTTTATGACTTTAGAAAACATAATGCATATTAATGATAATCTCTAAGTTATGACATATAATATCATTTTTCACTAATTTGGTACAAATGCAAAGTTAATTAGAAGATAATAGGAAATGAGAAGAAAGGAAAATAACATTTACTGAGTTCCATTTATGGAGCTGTGTATCATTTCATTGGGTTTAATCTTTAAACAGTAGCCAAATCAACAAAATAAATATTGATCCCTTTTTCAGATGAGATTCCAGGTCTGATAGTGGTGAGATTACTTGCCAGGAAGCACAACAATTCTTCCCAAAGCCCATCACAACCCAGAACTTCTATTTTATGCCAGGTGTCTTGTGAATAAGTGCTACTCTAATCAGATGTCTAGGTAGAAGACTCAGGCAGTAGTCATGGAAGGCAAATTAAAAGTGAGCATGTTTTTTCCTCCACAGTGTATTCAGAATGAACTGTTTTGTTAATTGGTTTGCCTGGAAGCATTGCTTTCACAGGAAGACAGTAAGGGATGATCTTGTGATACTGGGATAAGCCACAAGAATAACAGAAGGTAACAATATTTATGTCAACAACACTTCCATGACAGCTGAGACATGGTTTCATTAAACAAGGATCTAGAGATTTGGTATTATATTGGTTCGTAAGTCAAGTTAAAAATAACTTACACAGAAAGTTCTACCAAAATACTTTTCATGCCAATAAATCATAATACTATGCTTCATCCACTCTATGATGCTGTTGATTAAAATAACCATTACAAGATACATGAAAGTGTGAAGAAGTAGCCAATGGCAATTAGAATCAATTAGAAGATGCATCCAAATTTTAGAAATTTTAAAATGGAAAAATGTACATCTTAGAAACCATGAAATGTCATGGATATTAATGTGTTATAGTGTCAAAATACATTGAAGCCAGGCTTGGTGGCACATGCCTGTGGTTCCAGCACTCAGAAGGCCAAGTTAGGAGAATGGCAAGTTAGAGGCCAGAGTGGGCTACCTAAGAAATTCAGACCATGCTGGACAACATAGTAAGACCCTATTTCAATAAAATAAAATAAACAAAACAAGCAAATTTTAAAAAATTGGGATACTTTGAAAGCAAGGAAAATTTTGGCTTATTATATTCAAACCATTTATAATTCCAAATAGTCTCATAAATAATCCTCCTAGCAAAGTGATGAGAAATTAATGAAGCCATTGGTAGAGTGATTCTCCACACTCTCCAAGGACCCAGATTTGATTTTCAGCACCACAAAAGTGGGAGAAGGATGTGGCAATCCGCTCTGGAAGCAATCCTGAAGCAGTCAGCCATTGAAAACCCTATGAGGGCCTCTATAAGTCTGATACGACTCAATAGCTCCTAACACCATCACCACCACCACAAGAAGCCCCAGGGATAAACAGCAGCAGATAACTATCAATACAGAACTCAGAATTTGTGCTGATCATGAAGCAGACCATTGCCAACAATTATCCTTTTCCTTTTTATTATATCTGAAAATTGTTGATCCTGCGATAGGAATAGTCATAGGCATTAAGTTGTCTAAAGTTAACAAGAGTATGAAAAGCTACCAAATCTAAAAAAGGAGGAGTGGATATAATTTTATCCATTTGCATTAAATCACTCAAGAAACAAATCAGATCAACAGCAGAAACACCTTTTAAGTGACTTGACCCACATATTGTACTGGTTACCTAGGATTCCAGTGAAACATTTAACTATTTCAGCCTTAGGGTATTCATGTATCAACAATTTACAGAAGTTTTCTTCACCCAATTTGGTCTGCTATTCCTAAGGAGGGAAAAAATAGCAGTTACCTTAGCAACTGCAAGGTTACATTTTATCTTGAAGCTGCAGAGCTTTTTCTGGGGATTGGGTTAGGGGGACTGTATGCATACTGGCATTCCATCCTCCTTAGGTAATGGCTTTAGTAGTAAGGTTGAAAATAATATGTAAACACCTACATCTCCCTGATGCTGCCACACCCTAATAGCTTTTTGTACTAATCATCTTCCTTTTTCTTTTTTATGGAAAAGGAGAGAATTGCCAATCTCAAATGTGACTGTAAGGAAATTATCAGAGAGGGGCTAAGGAGAGTACAGTTCATCAGGGCTGACCTCCATTATTTCTGTGAGGCAAGAAATTGGTAGACAATTGGCAATTGTTATAACAGGAAAATAAGCATCCTGTCAAGTGTCAGTGGCTACAAAGTCAATTACCAGCCCTAATGGAAGATAGCCGTAAGCCTGTCTGCAGGAGAATAGATTTTTCAGAGAATACTAAGTTTAAAACACACTTTCACAATTTAATTTGAAAATCACTCTGAGGCTGTGGTTATTCCAACTTACATACTTGAGGCTAGAGAGTAAAGGGCACCTGTCAGATGTGAGCACGTGACTTCAATGCCTGAGGTATGACTGACTTCTAAAATAGGAGGAATAGGAATAGGAGAAATGGATAGGAAACAGAAATAGAAGGTCTTTACCCTGCCCCTGAAAAATGACTAAAACCCAAAGTAAAGCAGCTTAAGGATAAAGAGGAACACAAACTCTAGCGACACCCTTTAGGATTGTTCTAACTCCCACTCCCATGTCCTCAATGTGGGAAGACATCCCTGTGTGGATGGGGTTCCCCTTCCTATGTTACATTCTCCTGGAATCTCTCCACAGGCAGTAAGCTGGGGCAATCGTTCCACTTACTTCTACTTTCCCAACTGTCAGAGACCACTCCCAGCCATTGCCTGAGATCAAGGAGTTGGGTGCTTCATACATTGTGTATAGTGTTTATTTGTTTCCATCAAGAAAGTAAATCCAGTTCTAGCTATTCTGTTTTAACCAGAAGCCCAAATCTTTTCTCCTCCTACATTTAATTTCCCAAAGTTTTCTGGTTGTTCTTGCTTGTGCTTTGTTCTCATTTATGAACCAATCATTATGTCTAAATAAAGGGAAAATATTATCAAAGAAAAAAATCATGGATGTATGTTCTCTATTACAATTTTCAAGGAAAAAGTACAAATATATGCCATACCAGCAAAACTAAAAGTTATTAGCCTTTATTCTAGAAAACATGTCCATGTCTTTAAAGAATGACTTTTACGGCAGTGTTAATTCCACTGAGCCTGCAGCAATACCACTAGAGCATCTGATCCAGTAGTTCTCGGAATCTAAGCAGGGTCAGGTCTTGTTAGGAGTTGTTTGGGAGACCAACTGGGAACACTAGGTGCTGTAGGCTTGGGAAAAGGACCTGGCAATCCATTCCCAAAAGCAACCCACCATTGAAAACCCTCGGAATAGCAGAGAAGCACTAACAATAGTGTTTCACCTATAGTACATACCGTCACCATGAGGTGGACAGTGACTCAATGGCACCTAACAACAATTCCATTGAACTTATTTGTGAACTTTTTTTTTCTAGAGAGACAGGGGTCTTGCTGTGTAGCCGAATCTGGCCTCAAACTCAAAATCCTCTTGCTACAGCCTCGTGAGTGCAAGGATTAAATTGCGCATCACCATAGGTGGCTCTATTTGTCATTGACTGTATGAAGGGTTCCCTGAGCACATGCTGTGCACCTGCTGATGTTCTAGTAGCCCCTGAGAACACTAAGATGAACAGCCTGGATGGCCCATATTCCAGTGTTTCTCTTGCACACTGCTTGCCAGTTTCTTGGGAATATTCACAGATCCTACTTCCTCCATTCTACACAGAAGCACTGGGATTGAATTTGGCTCAGATTGGCTCAGATTTTGGACCCAGCCTTCAGATGTTTCAGTCTAGACATCAAGAAATAAGGCAAAGGGAGGGTCAGGCCAGAGGTCAAGGGGGAAATACTGTATATTCTTGAATTTAATCTGCATGCTTTCAACAGTTTTAGAAGCTTACAGAATCAGATGTGGATTAGAATCGCATGCTCTCAACCATGAATCCAATCCACATGAAATCCTAATCCACATCTGATTTTGTAGTCCTCTGAAACTGTTGAAAGGGTGCAGAATAGATTCATGAACATATGATAGTTATTCAGCCTGATATTGCTGGACTGTTGGATATTGCTGATAAATTGAATAATGCTAATATGTTCTAAACTGAGGGCCCTCACTCTGCAGTGCACTTTCCACTACACCACAGAGTATCATCCTGCCTGGGCTGCAGGCCCACATATGAACTCCCACATTCATTTCTGGAATTTGACTTCCTGTGGCTTTTCAATCAGAAATTACTTCATCATTCACTGAATAAAATTCACTTGCTATTTTCTTATCTTTACTGTCTCTCCCTCAGTGCCTACCCCAAAGCTAATGAATGCCATCTCATTTACTTACTCTTAAGTCACACATTTAATGAACCAGAAAATTTTTATAAAGTAATGGTGTTATGTTTTAAACCTAAAATGTCCCCCACAGGTTATGTGTTGAAACTTTTGGTCCCCAAGGGGTGGTGCCGTTTGCGGAATCTATGAAATTTTGGGACGTGGGCCCTAGCTTAGCAAAAGTAGATCACTCGGGTGGGCCTTTGGAGTTTACCCTGACCCTTGGTTCTGGTAGTTGTCCATTCCTGATCCACCATGATGTGAGGTTCTTTGCCATAGGCCCTGCACTGCCTGCCCTGCAGCCATGTTTTCCTGCCTCTATGGACTAAGATCCTCTGTGAGCTCCCAAAAGTCATTCCTCACATAAGTTTGTTTCAGTCAGTTGTTTTACCACAGCAATGCACTTACTAACACAAATTGTGAATGGAAAGAGTAATAATCTCTACACAATAAAGTGATGAGTTTTTTTCCATTACTTGGGGCTGAACTCAGGGCCTCACACAGCTATGTATCTGCTGCCACTGAGCTCCAACCCCAACTCAACCTTTATTTTTTATTTTGAGATGGGGTTTAGTTAAGTTACACCGGTTGCCTGTGACCTCAAACTGATGATCTCTCTGCCTCACCCTCCTGAGTTACTGGAATTACATGGGTGTGCCACTGTGCTGGGCGTATTATTTGAAAACATAAAATTATGCACACATATCAAGACTATAAGATGTCAAAGTATTTTTTTAAATTTGGGTTACTAATTTATGTATAGTTTTTACTTTAATCTCTATAATTTTGTTTTCAAATTTTTTGACAATTAGTATTTTATATGAAGAAAAATAGTTATTCATAAAACTAACTTATGAAAAATCATCTATCTTCTGATCAACATCTTCCCTGATCACAATTTAATAAGATATCACCTACAGTATTGTATAAAGCATTGCAAATATTATGATATCTTGTATAAATGATTATTATTTCCACCTGAATTGCATGATACTTAAACACAGGAAATGTATTTTCTTAAAAAAATGTATTTTCTTGGTTAAAAACATTAGCCAAATGACTTCTAAAATTGTATATTTCTTGCTTGTGAGTTGTGAAGATTAAAATAATAAAGACAAATGACATATACTGTGTTTATGTTATGTGCTAGAAACTTTTCTAGCTTATTCAATCTTCAGACTAAACTTTTTACAGTTTTTATTTTATACATGAAAAAACTCAAATGTATAGGGATATAAGCTTAATGTTTTATAGCCTGAAAATGACATAACCAGTATTTGCAACCAACTCTCTGACTCTGTAGTCTATGTTCAAACATCACACGATAGTTTGTATGCACCAACAATATTAAAAATTTCTGTGAGGCAGGGATGAGTGTTAAAGGAGGGATTTATGTAGACAGTTTGTTTTACATGATTTCCTCGTAGGAATAATACTAGTACCTATCTCAAAGACTGTTTTGTAAGTTATGTATATGATTCATACTTTGCAAGAGTGTCTGAAAAGACAGATAGTACTTTATAAACGTTAACTGGTACCAATATTGTTACATGTATGTTTTCACTAGCGTGAATTCAGTTGAGCTGGAAGAGTTATAAAGCTAAGCAAACTTTTAGTAGGATGAACTAAGGACATGCCTCCATTCTATGGGAACTGATTTACCATAGTGGTTTTTTTTTTAATTGTACAAATTTATGGGCTACAGAGTGATTAATTCAGTTCCTATATACAGGGCTGGGATTTAGCTCAGTGGGTAGAGCGCTGCTCTGCAGTCTTTGAGGTCCCGAGTTCAATTCCCAGCACTGCAAAAAGGGAGAAGGGCCTGGCAATCCACTCCCAAGGCAATCCCAAAACAGTCAGCCATTGAAAACCCTATGAGGGTTGCTATGAGTCAGATACTGACTCAATGGCACCTAACAACAACAACAGTATACAGTGTGCAATTATTAAAACCATGTTGTTAATATTTTCACCTCTTTAAATAACATAAAAAACTTTTAGATTACCATGTATTAATAATTGTAGACACTTATGAGATATTTTAAATTGCACACTCTCTGCAGAATTTTTCCTATACTATTCTTCCTATACCATCAAGGTTTCTGTACCCATTTCTATTTGAGATTCCTCATCTATTAAAATCTTAGGCTTTGTTTTACATTTTTATGATTTTTATTTTTAAATGAGTTGATACTGCCAGAATATTGTGAATTTCTTGTCATAATCAAAGAAAAAGATGTCAATTTTAAGTTTTTAACTTTTAATTTTATTTCAAACAAACCAGGTAAATTAATAAATAGAAACATAAGAGAGGTAAGTTCAAAGCTTAACTGTTTACTAAACAGGTTACATTTTCCCTACGTTAACTTTGGATCCTACTATTTATGAAAAGAAGGAGTTACTTTTCTATTGATTAGTGAGCTCTTACTAGAAAATCTACCTCTCTCTCTCTCTCTCTCTCTCTCTCTCTCTCTCTCTCTCTTTCTCTCCCTCCTAGATACACCTGCACAAGTAACCTCAAATTGGGCCCACTTTGAAGATAATTTTCTAAGGCTTAGTAAGAAAAGACTAATTTCTGTAGCCACTAGCCTATTTCTGGAGCCATGGTTGATTGATGGCTTATAAAGCCTTTTTATACAGCACTGACATTTTAAGGGTACTGGTCAGTCTGAACTTTCCATCTGGTGTGCTTGATTTCCTTTGTCCCACTTTCCTGTGGTGACTTATTCTGTCCTTGAGCGCTAAAGCTACTTTTATTTAATTTAGGCCTCAGGGTGTGAAAGACAGTGAACTTCATTTAAACAAGAGGTGCCTTTAATGGAGCTTGGTGATAGGGAAGCAAATCCTTGACTCCTTGGCATTTATTTATGTAATAACTCTATCGCCAAATGCAGAGAGATATTCCAGAACCTTCCATGTACTTACATAAAACTAGGAAGAGAGATGGTCAATGCTTACATAATGGGAAAGATGGAGGAAATAACTTTATGTCAGGCCAAAATATACCTAAGTTCTGTTTTTTGAAAAGAGATAATTGATGTAAAAAAGAAAGACTTTTTAATGCTAGGAAGTTGTTGATACTTTTAAAAATGTCTCTTGTATATTATATTATTAAATATTCTTCTACAACAACACAGAGATATACAAGTTTCCTGAGCCTTACAGGAAGTCAACTATTAAAAACCTAGCTCATTATGCAAGATACTTCAGTGTCTCTGTGTCAGTCTTCCATTTTGTTTACTTAAAAATAAATCCAAAAAACCTTCTTTATGTAAGAACTGTACCACCGAATGCAGACATTCCAGACATTCCATATACTTAACAAAAAGTAGCAAGAGAAGTGGTCAATGCTTACATAATGTACAGTGTGGAAGAAATTATTTTATTTCAAGCCAAGACAAACTTAAGTTGAGTCTCCTTCAAAAGAGAAAATAGCCCGGGCACAGTGGCGGACACTTGTAATCCCAGCAACTCGGGAGACAGAAATAAAATGCTTTTCATTTTTGATGACAGAAATAAAAGAATTAAGCAGAAATAACTGAGTTACACATTTGAGTTTCATGTCTTTATTTCTAATGTTTTGTCATAGTGCTAATTTTTCATATCTTATGAAAAGACTTACCCACAAATACACCCTTTTACACCAGTTACTATTTCAAGATACTGATGCCAATTAACTTCACCTATATACCATGTTTCCATAAAACAACTGTAAAATTTATTCTCAAATTTGTCAAAATTCATATTTAGTTGTTTTAGAGATAAGGATATACAGAAAAGTAGCACTCTTAAATTCTGTTCTAGGGAAGCATTCTGTGATTCAATATATGATTGATTGTGCTATTGACTATTTCAACCAGCATTTTCATACTAAGTTAAATGAGATAGCATATGGATAACCATAGCCATTGCATAGGTATTGGTGTTAGCAGCTATATAAATCTTTGTGACTTGAAACATTTAGCATGGCTTTATGGGAGAACTAGAACTAAAGATACAGTCAACTTGGAACACCCATAATTAGGATTTATGTCTATTAGAAATATAAAAAGTTTACCACTGTACTAACTCCAAAATCTGTTATTAGAAAATAAGAAAATTGCTGAAGAATGACTAACGATGACAGAATAAAAAATATTCATACAGTAGTCCCATAAGCAGCACAGGCAAACATTTTAACGTATATTTATTATTTCCCAAGAATTTAGATTATTTAATACTAAAACTGTATCCCACATAATGCAGGGACAAATGATTAATAATTAACACAACTTCAAACTTCATGGAAAAAACACAGAGCAGCAAAACTGGTTATGCGACTATTTCATAGAAATGAGTGAATTATTGCCTCAAGCTATAAAGAGTACGGGAACAACAAAATAAAAGTAATGGCAGCTCCAGCTGTTAACATAAACAGAAATAGGAAGCTCTCTTTTTTTGTAAAAGGAAATGGCATTTACGTTTTCTTGTCTCTAACAGAGAAATCATGTAATGTTTTTTCCCATCTAAACATTTACCATCTATTACTTTTACTGTGATGCATTGGATTATTAGTGTTAGTTCTTAATGTTTTTGGCAGAAATAGGCCTTCTCTGTAATTAGCCAAACAACCTAGAATTGCCAGTAATGTACGGAAAATTCTGCTTATACCAGAAGTGGGTGGATTTGTTTTTTTACTTGCATAGTAGACAGTGCCAGATCCTGGAATGACAAACCACGGAGGTAGATAGGTTTCCATTGAGGATTGCTTCACTGGCACATATAGAGAATTTATATGCAAGAAATTGGTAAGAATAAACTCTTTTAATTTCTTAATAAGTTGGCATATAGCATATAGTATTCTGACTAATGTTTTCATCAACACACAACCACCATCATCATCATCCAGTGAAAACCCATGCTGAGACCTGTTCATGCACCAGACTGGCTAGGGCTTAGGTTCTAAAATGAACACACAGGCCAGCCCCTTGAAATGCTCCCAGATAAGTGGTTTTGTGTACCCTTGCATGTCTAGTGCATTCGTCCAAGAGTTCTTAGAGAGCTTTCTCAACCAAGGTCCAATCCACCTGTGCTTCTAATCCACATCTGATTTTATTGTTGTTGTTGTTGTCAGGTGCCATCAAGTCGGTATCTGACTCATAGCGACCCTCACAGGGTTTTCAATGGCTGACTGTTTCGGGATTGCCTTGGGAGTGGATTGCCAGCCCTCTAAAATTCTTGAAAGAGTATAGATTAAAATGGAGAACATATGTTGATATTCACCTGATATCCAGGGAACATCACACTCTTCCAACTGATAGTGATTTTGGAATACACTCATGACTTCTGATCCCACCACTGAATTGCATGCTTGTCAAAATCAATTGTATTGATTATTCAAAACAATCATATGCCAGTTATATTCAATACTATAATTATACAACAATCTTTACAAATAATAATAAAAAGCAAGTATAAAAACACAGAGTTGTATCTACAAGAAATGAGCCAAAAACTTTTAGAAAGACTCAATAAAGACTAGTAAGTAAATGTTAGCACTGCTAGGTATTGTTGGTTCCCCAGGCCAACACCTACTTCCACGATTTTCCATTCTGAGCCTTCATTATAAATGTAAGCTCAGCTGTAATACAACCAAATTGATGTGGTCATCTGGTACAGTTCTTGCCTGTGAGAAATAAACTTTCATTAATGGGCAGTCTTAATTTTTCAGGTTGCTATAGCAAAATATCATGTACTAGGTAGTTTATAAACAAAAGGAATTTATTTATCACAATCCCAGAAGTTCAGAAGTACAATATTAAAAATTAGCAGATCCATTGTACGGTAAGGGTCTATTTTCTGGTTGTTAGAAAGATGACTATCTTTCTCACTGAGTCCTTATGTGGTGGAAGGTGGGGTACAAGATCTCTATGGCCTTGATTGTAAGAGGAAGTGCAACCAGAGTGCTCATTGGATCAATTGCCACCTTTCCTTCTTTGAATGTTATTTTAGGAATAAGAATAATAAACTTGGAGTTTACTTCACAATTTCCAACTCCAAGTTATCAATCAACAGATAAATATCTTTTGAGTTCACAGGATCTCCTTAAAAATTCCAAATTTGACTAACATCTCCCACAATACAGATATTTAGCATATTTGAATGTAGCTTAGATTATATTTACATTTTGATTCCCATACTCTTTCATGCATATCAGTGGGACGAATTCTTCTTTCATTTTTGAATTATTTTTAAAGCAATTGATGCATCACAACTAATTTAATTGAACCCCTCTTCTTTATGTGGCAATTACACTAGTATTCTGTACTGGGAGGACAGGGCATTTGCAATGAACCAGGATCTGTTCTCTGTGTTTTAAATGCATTATTTCTAACCTGACCTACAACACAAGGTAAGAATTATCATCTCTAGAAGAGAGTGAATAGAAGGCCAGTGAGTCAAAGTATATGGTCAAAAAGGCATGAGCAAATATAATATTCTACATACATCTTTTTGTATCTTATAACAAAAGATATTTGAAGGGAAGAAATCAGTTTAGTGTTGTGCTAAACAATCTGGTCCACAGATCAGCAGCATCAGCATCACCTGGACAGATCTCATGCCCTTAGACCTACTGAACTAGAATCTGCATTTAAACCAGTTATTTTTTGTTTATTTTTGTAAAATGATGTTTTAAGTAATTAACCAAATGTTAACTTTAGGCTAAAGAGTCATGCATGGGGATAGGGGAGGGAGCTCTGAACTTACACCTGAGTTCCCAGCGTGCCACTACCTAACGTTATGAATTGTAGGAAATGGTCTAAGTTTTCTTTCTTTTCTGATTTAATGTCTGGGAATAGTGATGAGAATAAAATGAGATAATATAATGTTCTTTCTAGTCAAAAGTTCAGCATTATTTGCATTTTAAATGTACAATTCTATCTCCAGTGCTGCTAAAGGCCATTATGTAATGAATTTCCAAAATGTAAGATTAAGCAAAAAAGTCAACATATCCTGATGATCAATAATAAAAACAAAAGTGACAATAATAACATTTATGGAGACCTTTTATTTGCCAATATTTGAAGCATGTTTTGTGTATCATTTCATTAAAACTTCTTAGTATGGGTAGATATCATTATTATTGTCAATTTACAGATGAGAAAACTGAAGAATATGGAATTCAGCTAATTTGTCCAAAGTCATAGAGTCATAAACTAATAAGTAGAAGATCCTTATCTATACCTAAAACTATCTCTATATAAATATCGTGTTCATATATGCATACATATGGAGCTGGGATTTAGCTCAGTTGGTAGAGTGCCACGCTGCAGTCTCTGAGGTCCCGAATTCAATTCCCAGCACAGCAAAAATATGAGAAGGACTTGGCAATCCACTCCCAAGGCAATCTCGAAACAATCTGCCATTGAAAACCCTATGAGGGTCGCTATGAGTCGGATACCAACGCGACAGCACCCAACAACAACAACATATACGTACGTACATATTCATACATGCATATACATAGACATACACAAAGAGAGAGAGAGAGAGAGAGAGAGAGAGAGAGAGACAGACAGAGAGAGAGAGAGAGAGAGAGAGAGAGAGAGGTCATCCAGAATATTACCTGTCAGACAAGATATGCCAGATATTTATTGGACAAATAATGTTGCTCTTTTGAAACATATGTTATTAGTATGCTTCCCAAATACCTTTTTGAAGTTTGCTTAACTTTATTTGAATGTAAACCCTAGATGTGTGTGACATACTGTCCTTTTCCAGGATATCACAAAGTATATTCTCCTTCTCTGAGACTCAAAAGACAATTGTCAGACTTATTCTTAGAATATATTCATGAGCATAAGAAATCTATTCATTTTGCTATGTTAGCTACCATGGAAATCAGTATGAGGGTTCCTCAAAAAACTAAAAATAGAACTATCATATAATCTGACTACACCACTCCTGGGTATATAGCTGAAGGAATCAAAGTCAGCATACAACATAGACACCTGCACGTCATAATAACCAAATTATGGAATCAGGCTACGTATCCATCAACATAAAGAAAATATGGCCATAAATAAAATATGGCTTATGTACACACAATGGAGTTTTATTCAGCCATAAAGCTGAATGAAGTTATATCATATACAGGAAAATGGATGGAACGGTAGATCGTCACAGTAAGTAAACTAAGCCAGACCCAGAAAAACAACGAATACCACATGCTTTCTGGCATATGTGGAAGCTAGATTTAAAAAAAAAAAGAAGAAGGCAAGCGAGGTGCAGTGATGCCGGCTGTAATCCCAGCAACTCAGGAGGCAGAGGTAGGAGGATCTCAAGTTCAGCTCCGTAGGAAGTCTGCGTAATTTATTGAGACCCTGTCTCAAAAAGGAAACAACAAAAAAGGGGGGGCTGGTACAGCTCAGTGGTACAGCACTTGCAAAGCATGCAAACATGCAAGTGCGAGGTCCTGGATTTCATCCCTAGTATCGAAATTAAAAAAAGGCTTGAAAGCAGCAGAAGGGACACTATTTGGAGAGAGGAAGGAGATCAATCAATGTGGAGGGGTGACAAGAGAGTAATGTCAGGTGTGAATATGACCAAAGTACATGACATACATGTATGAAAATGTCATAATGAAACTCATTATTTTATGTAAATATACACTAAATTTAAAATGTTATGTTCAAATATCTGTATCTATCTATCTATATTGTTGTTGGTCTGGGATTGAGCTCAGTTGGTAGAGTGCTGCTCTGCAGTATCTGAGGTCCTGGGTTTGATTCCCTGCACTGCAAAAACGGGAGAAGGACGCAGCAACCCATTCCCAAGGCAATCTCGAAACAATCTGCCATTGATAACCCTATGAGGGTCGATATGAGTCGGACACGACTCGACGGCACCTAACAACAACAACAAATAGTGTTGTTGTCATCAGGTACCATCAGGTTATATTTGACTCATAGTGACCCTCAGAGTTTTCAATGGCCGACTGTTTCAGGAACTTTTATTTTTTGGAGTGGGGAGTGGATTGCCACATCCTTCTTCCATTTTTTGCAGTGCTGGGGATTGAACCTGGGTCCTCCGAAGGTGCAGAGCAGCACTCTACCAACTGAGCTAAACCCCATATATATGACATTAAAGTGGAAGAGGACTATTTAAGAAGAGGAAGGGGATGAGCTGGAGGGAGAAGTAGGGGACAAGAGAAGGTAATAGGGAGTGGGTATAATGAAAGTAAATGATACACATGTATGCAAACATTACAATGAGACTTTTTCTTTGTCAGTACTGAGGATTAAACTCAGGCCTCTTGCATGATAGGCAAGTGTTCCACCACTGAGCTGCATCTCCAGGCCTCCCTTCTTTACTTTTATCTTGAGACAGGGTCTCACTAAGTTGCCCAGGCTGCCTCTTGCCTCAAACCTGTGATCCTTCTGCCTCAACCTCACAAATAGCTGGGTTTACAAGCATGTGCCATAGTGAAAAGCAAAACCCATTAGTTTGTACAAAGTATATTATTCATTGATGATGAGGAGGAGGAGGAGGAGGAGGAGGAGGAGGAGGAGGAGGAGGAGGAGTATAAATGGAGGAATAGTAGTATAAGAAAATTCTCACCTTAAATTTGGAGTTTATAGTCTTATTTCTTCCCAGATTATAATCAATCAAGTTTCTGGATCTAATTCACATAGACTCAAGAATCAGAGAACTGGGCAGTTGCAACAAATTTTCAGTTATTTGGGAGGACATCCTTAGAAATAAAAGGCTAGAGGAGATGATCAGGTTTACACTTCCAGAAAGTGCCAGAAGCCAGGATGATTTGGAATAATAGCCAAGCACTTAAAAAACATTTTCTGAAATTGTTCTTTGATATCTCTGATGTCTGTGTATTTTAAAGCCTGAGACCTCAATTAGAAATATATGGGGGGAAGATGTCAATATGAACTATCTTTTAATCCTATAAAAATAAAAAGTGTAGTTTTCATGTTTTTTAGAACAAAATTAACCCCCCCACACACAAAATCCTCTCAGCTTTCTTTCAATTATTCGTTAATGGGACATCTTGAATTCATTTAAGAAGTATCAGGTAAAATATTCATTATTATTCTTTATTTCTTTGCTCTCTGTATACGTATGCACATATGTATGTACACCTATCTGCTTGGGTGTATATATGTACACATATGTACAAATACACACATATATATGTACATGTCTAAGTATTTTTGTGTTCATTAGCCACATTAATAACTAAAGAACATTCCAAAAAGTAAAAAGTAAATGAATTCTGATCAATTATTTTTCTTTTTTTCAACCTTTTATATACATAATAATGAACATAAATTTTTATAAACTTTTAGGAACATGTAGCAAGATTCCCAGCAGTGGAATTACTAAATTGGAAAATATATAATTTTAAAGTCATTAATGTGCTTTCCAAATTGCTAGCAAAAGATGGTTCTGGCTATACTTCACAAGTACTGCAGGCTCAAATACTCTTGCTGGTGTTGGATTTTATTGTTTTTTGATCACTTGAAAAATATGAAAAGTGACACTTTCTTGCTGTTTTAATTTGCATTATTTAGATAGATAGCATGAAGACATTCCTCTGCTTTGGCACTTCCTGTATTTTCTCTTTTCCTAATTGTCTGTTCATAGCCTATACATATTTATTGGTTGGACTTTTACTGCTTCTTACTGATTTATTTGACAGTCTCTCATGTATTTTAAGCTTTTTTGTCATATATTAAATTTTTAGTCATTTTTATCCTCTACTTTTTTATTTTGTCAGAATTTGAAATTTATTTTTAGTTTGTTTTTCCTTGTTTATTGCTAGTGTTTTAATTTTCAGTGATCTTATTAAAAAGTTCACTGACTGCCAAAATAGCTTATATCTATTGTTTAAAAAATTAATTGCATAAAGTATATTATGTGATGAATAGCAGCTAATTATTCCACTGCATATGGAATTTATATCAAAATTTGATTATTTAAATTTCAGTTTTTCTGAGATATTTAAATTATTTGGGGACATATGGGATCTAATATATGTATTACATTACAAATAATTCTATGATGTACAAATAATGCTACCCTGAATATAGAAGTTTATTTCTGAATTAGGATCTTTTGATGAGAAACTACTAGTCAATACTTTTAAGGTTTTTGATGCATATTGCAAAGCTACTTTCTAAGATGATTATATGAATTTATAGCCATGTGGAAACAGGTACATGTTTCACTTATTCCAACTAAAACTAGAATATTATATTGCTTTTATTTGGTAATTTGACAAGCAAGTAGCCTAATTTGTTGTAAGTTTAAGGTTTTTTTGTAGATTAAAATAATAATTTCTTAATAAACCTGTATTTATTTGGGTGAAAATATGAATTAAAATAGCATTTTAAAAGTATCTAACAAATTTTGTGATTACACTTTTGTTCACTTATCTATAATAGCAACTAATTCTGGTACTATATAAATTCTTTTCTATTAGTTTGACTGTTCTTGTTGCAAATTACTTAATATTTTAATTGTTGGTCCACTGTAAATAACTTAATATCTAATAGAACTAGGTCTCTCCTCAATATTCTTCTTTTTCCACACCCCATACTTTTAAACAACTATTGACATTATGAGTGAAATTAAATGTATTAAAGTATGAGTTTTAAAAATTGTATTTAAAGGACCTACATGAATTTTGCTGACTTATTTCTCAATAGTTGGGTTTTTGTGATTTTCTAAATCATGAAGATTTCAAGACTGTATGAATGGTTTCAAATTTTGCATTTTGTTGGTGGTGTTCTTTTCAGGTTATGTCCAGGTACTTTGTAGGGAAAAGGTAGGTTATATGCAAATAATCCTACAGCCATACCACTGAGGCTTTGGATCATGTCAGATCTCGGAAGCTAAGCAGGGTCTGCCTGGTTAATACCTGGATGGGAGACCACCCGGGAACACCAGGTACTATAGGCTTGGGAGAAAGACCTGGCAACGCACTCTCAAAAAATAATCAGCCATTGAAAACCCTATGAATAGCAGAGAAGTATGGACAATATGGTTTCATCTGTTGTATATGGGGTCGCTATGAGTTGGACACCAACTGGACAGCACCTAACAACACAACATATGCAAATAATATTTTTACCTCCTTTCTTCCAGTGTTACTCATTTCTTTTTAATGTCTTATTTTCCTATTAAAAATCTATAAAATTATTTTATGATTAATTGTGATAATGAACATTCCAGTTTATCTCTTGCCCTTGGTATATAATGTCTTTATAATTTTAATGTTAGCTGAAACTTTAGTGCATCAGTGCATATCTTAATTTTTTCAAAAAAATTTATTTTCCTATTTTCAGTTTTATTAGGAATGTTAACAGTAAGATTTCCCCAACTAGTGAAACACTATTACTGATCCATTATTTTATAAGATTTATTTATACTGAAAATATCATTGCATTACTGGGTAAAACTCTGGTTGATGATACCATTGGAATCATTTATAATATTTCTAGTTTCTATGTACTAGTATTTCTTCAGCAGCAATATAATATTCAGAAGATACATTTTCCTATAGTAATAGAGAGATAATTTTCTTATTTATGTGCTATTATCTCCATGAGATAGTACCAATTAAATAATGGTCAAAAAATACCTTTTGAATTCTTGAATCTCACAAGTGGTTGATTTCTATATACATGTATTAAGATATCAATCCTTATATGATTCTCCTATCTTATATTTACTTAGTAGTTCACAGAACCAAGATACAACAGGTGTTAATATGTAAGCACCTACAACCTCTTGAATGACAAACTATCTCACATCATGTGCACTCTCACAGCAACTTAATGACATATAAAGACTTTTATAACTTTATTTTGCTTTTTCTTAGCCCTTCCTCCCAAGATAAATTAGTTCCATCCCTTTGCCATCCTAACTTTCAAATATCTTTGCTTTTATTCATACCACACCTTCATTCTTAAATGTTGTTTCTATATTTTTACATGAAGTCCCACCTTTTTCTCTTCAAGGATGTACTACAATAGTCATTTTTCAGCTTCACCAATCAAAATATTTCTTTCAAACCATGCTTTTTTTCTGATAATACTATTTACATGTCTTTGACACTAGGTTTTGAACATATCCAGGATAAAGATGTCGCATTTATGTCCTCTGGAGTATAGTTCTTTACATATAATAGGAGCTCATTCGCTCCTCCCAGTCAATAAATGAATCATATGAGATTCTTTATTTCAAATTTACGTGTTCCTTATGCATCTAAGTGTGCTTTAATTTCAACTGTAGAGAGAAAATTTTATTTTGATTGTTCCTATAAAAAATCTGTTTTTTTTAGGATACATACTACCAAAACATGTGCCATTGTCATATTTGCACTACTGACAATGTGCCATTGTCAGTAGTGATACACAACTTTCCAGAGTGTGAGAATATTGACAATATCTCAAGACATTCATGATTTCTGGGTCACCTGCGATAGATGCCATGGCTCAGGCTCATGTAAGGAGTAATACAATAACCTCTGAATGTATTCAGTTCACTGCAGAAACATTAAGGGGAAAAATTCACACACCCATACCTAAGCTAGTAGAATCCAGGAAGGAAGACTTGCTTTTCCATTTGCCATAAACTGAAAAGAAACTGAGGTCACAGTTACTTTAGCATTAAGAAGATGTCTTTGTACCCATCTCATTCCCAGAGTGTTCTCATATAATCTCAAGGACTTTGATCTTAGCTGAATGCAGATATCAAGGAAGAAGAGAATCATAATATCAGAAAAAAATTGAAAGAGCTCAGTTGAATTCATAGGAGCTTTCTTTTCTTCTCTCATGGAAAGGCAAGGTGACCCGCTATTGACTTGTCAATTTTTCATGTTATGTTTCTTTAGTGCATAGAGTGTAAGATGAAATATTCTGTGTCTTCTAGTTCTCAATGTGGGATCCAATTTGGTATTTGTCCTTCTTTATTCACTAGAAACAGAGAAGCAAGGATGAAAAAGGAGAAATATAAGGGCACACACAGGGCAGACAGTGCAGCTGGGAAATGACAGCAATGAAGGCCAGCAGAAGAGGCAGGAAACTAGAGACAGGCAGCAGAATCCCACGGCTAAAAGAAGGTAGGTGTAAATCCCACATCCTTTGTCTTTATTTAAAATCCTGAAGAAGAAGAAAAGAGAAGCAGTTAAAAGAGATTATAAAATAGCCAGTGCCCTAAACAATCTTATTGACTAATAAACTAATAAAATCTAAAGTATGATTGGGTTACCTAATGAAAATTCAAAATAAAGAAACACGATGAGGGATGCTAACTTTTAAACAGAAACACCTCCACTTTTTCTAATGCCCAATTTGGTTTTGTATATCCTAGAAGAGATAGAAATTTAGGTAAAGGGAAAAATGCTTTGAAAATTAATATAAGTTATCAAGAAGGACACAAGCGACCGTGAGAAATAGACAGCATGTTTAAATAGTTACGAAGGGCCCACACGCGATACTACAGAATATGCCTAAATGACGAAATGCCTATGGTATTATAGGAAACAGTTACAAAGTTTTTGAGGTTCAAGTCTAAACAACAGGGTTGCAATGGTTTCATTGTCATGCAACATTTTGAAAGTGATGACACTGTAATAACTTGTGGTTTGCAGTTAACCAAGCAAGTAATTTGACTCAATTTATATGTTTATCTTGATATAGGAAACACAATCCAAACAGCACCATAATAATAGAGTATTTTGAAATCTATTACCAACAAAACAAACCATATAATTACATATTTATGCTAGTTACTGGTAGACAATAGAACATAAACACAGCATAGAAATGTTCAGAGAGTAAGATTCAAAAGCTCTGTGAAATAAAGGCCCTAAATGACCAGGATCACTCCTTAGATGCTGTACTCTCCTTTAGAACTACATTCCAAATGAACAAGTCATTTTTTTCATATGCAAATTGGAAACATCAATTACAATAATAACTGTCAAAGAGTAACTTTGAGAGAAGTAGATGGAAAGTATTCCCTGAACTTTGAGTGAAGTGAAAATGTGCTTTTGGAACAGAAGACTATCCCACTCACCTGTAACACAGTGGCCACTTCTATGATAATGAAGGATAAGTTCCTATTTTATCTTTATAGTTTTTGACTCTATTAATTTTCTCAGTCCAGCCTGCAATTAGACCTTCAACTATCAGTTTGATTGTTATTATTCCATAATATCATGATTTAAATCCACTGAGATGATTTAACAATAAACTACCAATTAGTTTTGTGAAATATGAGCTAAAAGATTTCTTAGAGTCATGAGTCTATAAAATGGAAAAACTACAATAATTTTAACAATTCAGCCAATAGATATAGAGTCCTAATGGACAAAATGAAATCATTAGTCAGTTCTGGCTGGCATAGCAAAGTACCACAGACTGGGTGGCTTACAAAAAACAGAAGCTGAGTCCTCTCAGTGGTGGATAATGACAGTCTGAGATCATGGGGCCAGCATGGTTGACTTCTGGTTGAGGACCTTCTTCAGGATTACAGAGTACCAACTGACTGTGCATTCTCATGGCAGAAAGAAGGGAGGGCACCCTCTGTGGCCTTTTCTATAACAGCATTGCTATACTCTGTATGTTTGTGTCCCCTGAAACTTATGAGTTAAAATCAAATCCCCCAGGTGACCATATTAAGAAGTGGGGATTTTGGGAAGTGATTTGTTCATCAGGACTCAGGGCTCATTACTGGGATCTGTGCCTTATAAAGAGGCTGAAAGGTCAATGTTTGCCCTTCTGTTAGGTGAAGACATACTGAAAAATCCTAGGTAAGTGACAAAAACAATTCTTAAAAGATAGATGTAAATATGAAAAATAGTAATTCATTCAAGTAAAATGGATTTGGTCATCACGACTATATGAATAAAATTAAAAGTACTATGACAGGTGAAAGAAAAGACCAGAATTTTTACTTAAATGGTGAATACTCATCTTAGATGCATACTATGTTACTGCTGAGTGGGATTATCTTCAGCTCAGGATAGGACAATGATCATATCATGTGTACAAATTGTGACTAATATTATCCTTCTAAATCTTTTATAGTTCTCAATGTAAAAATTATGTAGAAAGATAACAACAAAAAAGTGAAATATAGGGGGAGAGAAGTGAATATTATCACGTGGTTACAAAGTAAAATACAGGATCTCAATTGAATTGAGAAAGACCTGGCAGAACTGCACCTGGATTTTTACTTAGAGCTCAGCCTGACAAAAAGTCAACAAAGAAAATCAAATTTTATGTGCAACATTTCATAGCTTTAAATAGAATTCAAAACAATTTTTGTGAACATCTAATTATGTTGTTAATATTGATAAATAATTAAATTTTAGCAGAGTGACAAAGACTAAAGATCTTTCTAGGAGCCTTCAAGATTTAACAGAAGATCCTTGAAAGAAAAGTTCATATCAGATGTATCTTTACAATTCACCACAAAGTTTGCAGCACATGCTGAGCACTCAAGTGTTGAAGGAAATTATATGAAAAGTCACTATGATGATAACCATTTAAATTTATTTTCATATCTTCTTTACAAAGATGATTCTCTACAATCTGAGAAACTTCACATTGAAATTCATTAAAAAACTGGCCATGAATTTATTCCTATGACACATTATTTGCAAAATTCTATTCTGTGTTGCATTTGTAGACAATTAGTTATATTTACTGAATGCTTGCAAGTGATATACCTAGTACTAAGGGTTGAATCTCAGTGAGCATACAGGTGAAAGCAGCTCATTGTGTTTTCCAACTTATTATATTTCAAACAATACACATGACAAACTTTTTTGAGGAAAATAAATCATTTTTTTCTTCCATGCTCCCCATAACACCCATTGTGATCTCAAAACATGAACCAAATCCCATCACTGACTCACTTCTTAGCCCTTCTAATGACTTCCCATTACAGTTAGACTCTAAATCTAATGCTTAACTAGGACTGCAAAGTTATTTATTACCTAGCCAGTGGCTCTTCTTTCACCCTACCATTTCGTAGCTCTTCTTCTTCTTTCCAACATTCCAAACTTTCTGACATTCTTTTTTGACCTCAAAAAGTTGTAGGGACTTATCTCATGTAATTTCCTCTGCAGGGGATTCTTTTCCCCATGGTCCTCACATTGGTGACTTCTTCCCATCATTTAGGGTTCAAGTAAAATATTACATCTTCCAATAGGTCCACACTGACAATCCTATCTGAACAGATCAGGCCCTTCATATCATCCTTCTCTGTCCCATGATCTTATTATATTTTCTCTATGACATTGGTTAATAGCTCATATAATATCATGTTTGTATTATTTTGTCTGCCACTTTTCTGTTACATTTTATTAAAATGTAAGTGGAGATTATATACATACACGTATACATATATGTATATGTGTATATATATGTGTGTGTATATGTATACATATATACACATATGCATATACATACATATATGTGTACATATATGTGTGTGTATGTATATATTCACCACTGTATCTATATCTATAAAACAAGTGGTACTCAAAAAATACTTAAATAGATGAATATGAAATTTAAGCCCAGAAAATGAGTGGTAAGAGTAAATTTTAGACATGTAAATGATGGCCTTTTCATAAAAATGCTTATCTCTTCAATTCATGTGTCAATAATCATATAAGCTCAAGAAGCAACATGTCTGCCGGGTGTGGTGGTGCATGCCTGTAATCCCAGGGGCTCAGGAGGCAGAGGCAGGAGGATCGCAAGTTTGAGACCAGACTCAGTCTGCGTAACTTAACAAGACCTTGTCTCAAAAAAAAAAAAAAAAAAAAGAAGCAACATGTTAGCATTTAAGCAATGATAACACCATTAACAGATCTTCCAAATATCTAATTTAATTAATTACACATTTTTAATGTTCAGTGCTATAGAGCAGCCCAATAATGAGATGTCTGTAACAAACTTCTGGACTTACAATTATTGTCCTTCATCAAGGAACTATAAAAATATCAGTAGCAATGGAAATCAGGCTGTAGAGAGTTCAGGTAAACAGAAGGCAAAAACAGGGACACTCTTAATATATTGTACAGAATCAGAATTTTGGTGCTATTTGAAGACAGAGGGTAGCTTACTAATTAGAGGTACAGCTCAAAACGCCTATGTTTTTGTCTGTTTATTTGGACGTTTAAAAGTGAAAGGCACTGTGTACAAGTGAAAGAAATAGGAACTGGAGTAAATTTTAAAGATGTGGCCAGAGGATCCAATAGAACTGTAAGGACAATATAAAAGGAAAATAAATGGGCATGGCTCAGTGTCAGCAGGAGCCCAACTGAGACTTAAATTTGAAATAAACGGTTGAATTTCCACCACTTGTTTTGACTGTCATCAATATCATCTAGCAAAATTCACTCTTTTAAAGTCTTCCAGATACACAGGGAAGAAGTGAATATAGCTTTCAAAATACATGTTTGTATTTTACATTACTGAGTCTGACATGGGAAAAATAAGGCTATTTCACTAAAAAGTTTTGATAAAATCAGTCATCTTTAATTGTTCTTCCTTTGGTCATTATTAAATATTTGTTATATGTAAGAGACTTTGTAGCAAGGTACTTTGTGCTTTTTTTTATAATGATTTCATGGACATACTATTACAAAAACATAAGTAAAACCAAACCAAACCAAAACCCTGCAATTTCCCAATATCAGTGACTAAACCTGTAAGTGATGCACTCTTCCCAGTTTTTGCATTTTTATACAGGAACCCCTCAAAGACACAGGGGAAAAATATTTGTTGATGGTGAAAGTCAGTGGAAAATTCTAAGATTTGAAAATGCAAATATCTTATTTATATCTAGATAGAACAATAATAATAGCATCACATTAAATAAAGGGCAAAACAGTTTCTTTTCTGAATTGCTCCCCCAAAGTATTAAAATTTTGCAGGTAAGAAGGACAAGATCTGGTTCTCATGCCTAAAATCTATGACTGTAAAATCTAGATAAATATATGATTAATTCAATTATTTAGTTTATAAAACCTCATTCACCGAATGCCTTTCCCCAAATCTGGAACATCTGAAAAGAGATACAACAGCAGATAAGTAAGATAACTTTACACTTCACTTCCCTGTTTATCTCTTTTTGAAATCTTCTTTATCTCTTGTTCTCTGCACATTCTTATCTGACCTCAGTTTCCAGAGAACATTCCTCAGGAAAGCAGTATTAGGAGATAAATATTTACTGAGCACCTGGCATATACCAAAGACTATTCTAGGAACTTAGGGTATATCAGGGAGTAAAATAGACAAACCCTCATGGAGTGACAGTGGAACAGATGGAGACCAAAAATAAACAACAGATGTAACCAATAGGTAGAAGATAACTCCAGAAAAAAAAGTCTTGAAAGTTTTCTTGTAAGTTTAATACAAACAAACAAGGGAGAGAAACCTGACCTGATCTGAACTTTATTTATCTTATAATGTGATTATTTCACCAAAGAATGTTTGAAACACTGACTTGATAATGACATGAAGCCCCAAACTGTTTTAAAGCCAGTGTGTAACCTGTAGCAAATACAAATAGTCTTCCTAAAACCCAAATAGTTCTAAATTCCCAAACATTAAAAGTTCAAAATCCAAAAGATATTAAATAAAGGATTTGGGACTTAACCATAAAAGAGTGGGGAATGGGAGATTGCAGTTTAAAATACATGGTCAGCATAAGCTAATCATGTGGGTTGAATGGTGTCCCCATTAACAGTTCTTAATATCCACCTGGAAGCTATGACTTTTCACCTAATTTGGAAAGAGAGTCCTTTCCAAAGAATTTTGCAATGGTCTAAGGCCCTGGAGATTGGATCATCTTGGATTTAGGGTGGGCATGTGATCCAGTAACAGGTGCCATAGAAGGGAAGTGTAGAAGGACAGTTGAGATTAAGATACAGAGAGAAAAAGGCCATGGGAAGCTAGCTGGCATTGGAGTTATGCAACTACAAGCCAAGCAATGCCAAGCAATGCCAGTAGCCACCAGAATCAAGGAGAGGAGGCATAGAGTAAATTCTCACTCACAGCCTCTGTAAGGAACCACCCTCTTAAACCATTGTTTTTGGACTTGAGAGAATAAAATTCTGTATTCAAGCCACTCATTGTGTAGTTACTTGTTACAGAAGCCCTAAGAAACTGATACACCTAATGAAGAAAGTAGCATTTGAGCAAGGACTTAAAGACTGTGAAGCAGTTAACAGGAGTGGATGTCTATCCACAGGAAGAAAGAACAAGGCAGAGGGAGGAGCTAGCTGAAAGCACCACAGCATGTGCACATCAGGCATGTTCTAGGACAGCTTCTGTGGCTGTGCAGAGGATAAGCTGGGAGAGGAAAGGATAGAGATAGGGTAACCAGTTAGGAGACTGGTAAGATATTCTAAATAAGAGCAGAGGGCAAGTAAGAGTACAGTGGGGTTAGTGGAAGTGGTGAGAAATAGCCAAATTCTTCATGTACCTGGAATGGAGATACCAGCAGTTCCTGCCAAGTTAATGTAGGCTGTGTAAAAGTGGATTTTTGTTGTGTTTTTAGCCTGAACAACTGGAACAATAAAATTACCTCCAACTGAAATGTGGTACACCAGAGAAAGTTTAGGGGAGACTAACAGAAGTATACCATAGGTTAAGGTGTTTATTGGATACCTAGGTAGACATAGTTTGTACTTAATTGGCCATCTATTTCTGAAGTTCTAAAGTAATGAGTAAAATTAGGAAATTGAGAGTCATTAATAGTGCTGATAAAAGATCAGTGAGGAATGGAAAACGGAGATAAAGACCGAGGATTAATGTTGGGTATCTCAACATTGTTGTTGTTGTTGTTAGGGACCATCAAGTCATTTCTGACTCATAGAGACCCTCATAGGGTTTTCAATGGCTGATTGTTTCTGGATTGCCTAGGGAGTGGATTGCCACATCCTTCTTCCATTTTTGTGGTGCTGGGAATTGAACCTGGGACCTCAGAGACTGCAGAGTGGCGCTCTATCAACTGAGCTAAATCCCAGCCCGTCTCAACATTGTTGTTGTTGTTGTTAGGTGCCGTCGAGTCGGTATCCGACTCATAGCGACCCTCTGTACAACAGGGGAAACACTATTGTCAGTGCTTCTCTGCTGTTCATAGGGTTTTCAATGGCAGATTGATTTTTGGGAGGGGGTTGCCAGGTCCTTCTCCCAAGCCTACAGCTTCTGGTGTTCCCAGGCAGTCTCCCATCCA
>VMDO01004597.1:0-55204 GCA_007922755.1 Pedetes capensis | reverse complement strand
TCTCAGCATTAGGAGTGCAGATATAAGTGGATAAAATAGCAAAGGAGAATGACAAAGAGTGACAAAGCCCACGACCCTTACAGCAAAGAGTGGAAGGAAAAAAGCATACAAAACCCTACCAAATTATGCTGTTGGTTCAAGCAGAAAGAGAACAGAAAACTCACTAATGGATTTAGAATCCTGAAGGTAATCCCTGTCTTCCATAAGAGCAGTTTGGGAGAATACCTGGAGAAAATACTTGAGGGAAATGCCGTAAGATAAAATAGGGGCAAATAAATAAAGATAATCATAAAGGAGTTTTACAACAAAGTGGAATAAGAAAAATAGAATTGTATTGGGAAAGATAGGTGAGTCCAAGAAAATTATGAATAATCTTATTCACTTGAACTTTTACTTGTGTGTGTAGTACTCGGGTTTGAGTAAGGGTCTCACACATACGTTCCAAGTGCTCTATCACTGAGTTGCATCCCCAGACCCTTTTTTATTTTTTATCTTGAGAGAGGGTCTCTCTAAGTTGCTCAGGCTGCCTCTGGCCTCAAACTTGCAATCCTCCTACCTCAGCCTCCTAAGTTGCTGGGATCACAGACATGTACCAATCATCCTGGTTCACTTGAACTTATCAATGTAAATTTTAAGGAAAAAATCTGAAGAAAAATCATATAAAATATAATGCTAAATTTATAAAATTAGAATACAATGGGATTCAAAAATCATATAGAAAAGAAAATGAATTATATTTTAAGATTATGAAGTGCTTACCTCAAGAGGAAAAGATAAGATATATTGAAACTTTAAAAAAATTATGTTGTAAATGAAGAAGCTACTTAGGAATATATACATACACATATATGTATGTATATGGTGCCAAGATGCAAGCGGCATGTACCTCTACTCCCAGCGACTCAGCAGGCTGAGGCAAGAGGATCACCGTTCAAGGCCAGGGGCAGCCTGTGCAAGTTAGTGAGACCATGCCTCAAAACAAAACAAAAAAGTATAAATATAAATGGGGCTGAGGGTGCAGCTCAGGAGTAGAGCACTTGCTAGTTTGCCCAAGGCCCCCTAGGTTTAATCTCCAGTACTAAAAAAAAGGATACACACACACACACACACACACACACACACACACACACACACACAAATACATATATACATTTGTATATGTGTGTGTGCATATATATATATATATATATGGCTAGGGTTTAGCTCAGTTGGTAGAGTGCTACTCCACACACTCTGAAGACCCAGGTTTGATCCCTAGCACTGCAAAAATGGGAGAAGGATTTGGCATTCTTCTCTCCAAACCATCCCGAAACATCGACCATAAAAATCCCTATGAGGGCTGCTATGAGTAGGACTTAACTCGATGGTACCTAACAATAAATGATGTGTGTGTGTGTGTGTGTGTGTGTGTGTGTGTGTGTGTGTGTGTGTATGATTATACATATATGTTAAAGGCAAGGTCATTGAAAATAAGGACTTGATTCTTTCAGCCTTTACCCTGAAGAGAGTACTGTGCACAGCTACAATAAGGGAGATTAACTAGTAAATCTGGCTTTGATAAAATTGTTAATGAGCAAAATTGAGTTTTGTTATCTTTGCAATTAAAACTGTCTGTAGTCAAGGTGTTCTTTAATAAAATAGACTTACTTATTCTTCATGCCACAATAACAAAAAGGAATATAGGAAATATAGAAGGACACATATTTGGGTAAGAAAAAAAATACAACTTGAAAGTTCTATTTGTAATTTGGAAGGTGATTTATGCTTTTATAAACTAAAAAAATGCTGTTTTGGCTTCTTCTGTGCTGAAAAAGCTAAAAAAGTCTCATGTATGGCAACATTAAATAACTTCAGCTAAATATACATACTGAGATTAAAGAAAGATAATAATAATAAAGGTTTTATGTAAATGCTGAAGGCCTCAAGAGGCCTGCAAGAGAGGATGGAATTGGCACACTGGGATCTCTTCTCTGCTTTATGCATACTATTTTTAAAAAGTACATATAGTTGCATGACGCCTATTTAATTGTGCAGTTTTTTCTCATATGCCTTCTGAGGCACATTTATTACGAGAAAGCATGTCAAACATTCGGTTCCATGTCTTTACTGAATAGCAAAAGAGAAGAGAGGTAAAGGAAAAGTCAGAATGAACCTTTGCATGCTTCAGGTATAGGGCCCAAACAAAAAAGGATCAGAGTAGATATTGTGCTTACTGCAAAAAAGAAAAATTTCAAGGAGGCTAGAAAGCTATTTCATCCCCCATAAATGGGCTAGACAACAATTACAGACACCATGTATAGAGCCACACAAGATACTTTAACATAATCCCAAAAGTATAAAACCTCTGAAGAAAAGTGCTTTAAAAAAAAAAAACAACTGAATCTAAAACATGTATGTTTTTGCATTGTTTTCAATTTTTCACAGTGACATGTTCACTCATGAAATTTTAAGTAGTTGTATCTGGATAGGCCAAAAATTTTCTTTAAGGGTAATAATTCAACAGATTGGCCAAATCCCAATTACTAGATCCAAATCCCAATTACTAGATTCAATAAAGTAGAGCAGGAGGGGAGAGGTTTGCACAGGGAAAAAAAATGCACTAATACCTAAAAGTCTTTCATCAGAGTTTCAATGTGCAAATTAATAATTCTCTCCATGCTGAATTCATGGCATTTAATCATATAAACATAGTATTTCCTTTAAGTATTTTATGAAGTTTGTTTATTTTTGAAGATCTATTACATTGTACTAAGCAATTATCACTTCATTATATATTCAGTTTCAATTGGAAAATTAGACACTAAGTGACTAGGTTTGAGTGGCACAGTGCATTACTTTGTGTTCTTTTTAAAGTTTATGTCATGTCAAACGTATACATGATTTCATAAATGCCTAAAACAAATCATATCTAAATACATGACAGTCCTCTCTGTCATCCTTAACTAATAATCAACTTGTTGTTGTTGTTACTTGCCCTTGAGTCTTTTCCAACTCATAGCGACCCTTATAAGGTTTTCAATGTCTGATTGTTTCCGGATTGCCTAGGGAGTGGATTACCATGTCCTTCTCCCATTTTTGAGGTGCTAGGAATCAAACTTGGGACCTCAAAGACTGTAGAGCAGTGCTCTCCCAACTGAGCTAAACCCCAACTGGCATAATCAAGTTATGCTGTGCTATATCTGTCTATAAGGAATTTACTGTCTTTTGATAGCAAACTTCTATTTTTTCTTATGAGGAAAAATCATGCCATCTTTAAATAATACAAAAGTTCTTCCTTACATTCAGTAAAATTTTCTTAACTTGTAGGTACCATCTATTGGTTTGAATACTTCTCCCTCACAAACATTACATTTTAAACACTTTAAGATAGCCAAAGACACTAAGAGTTACTATGGTTCATTATCGGAAAAAAATGCATTTGTAATATTTAAAGGAAATAATACTCAGATGAACCCTAAAAGTCAAATCTGAAAGGTAATAAAAAGTTTTGGAATGCATTGTATACAAATTGATGTGTTAACTGTTGTACTGAATTACTGTGATGTAAAGTTTGGTGGAGAAAAGGAATATCTACATAGATTTTTTAAAATATGAAAATAGAACTCAAAAGTGAGAGTCCTTGTATCTTCTAAGAATGATGCATATTGTTGGCTTAACCTTTGTGTCCTTCCCCTTCATGTTTTGTAATTTTAAGTAGTTTTAGCTGGCTAAGCTACAATGGTGGTGTTTGGAGGTGGGGCCTTTGGAAGGTAATTAGGCTTATATGGGTAGGCCATCCCTATGATCTGAATCTGCTAATGTTTTGTTTTTCCAAAGCTTCCAGAACTGTGAGAAATGTTTGTTGCTTAAGCCACTTTATCTATGGCATGTTGGTATCTTAGCCTAAACCAACTAAGAAACCAGCAACAAAGTTCCCTGCCAAAAATGCCTTCCTCTTAAGTCATCTTACAAAAGATGGCTAGTAAAATGCAATAGAATGGAGGAAGGTAAGAAAGAACTACTGCAACCAATAGAATTTGTTTAGCTATAGAGATTCTCAGGCTTTGAAATTCCAGGTATGCATAGTAAATGAGGGTAGAACAGTATGACCTCAGTCATAAAATCTTGACAGTCATCATCTGTACGTCAGTTTTTTAAGAACACAGAGCAGGTGAAATCACAGAAAAATATATCCCCCACTTTTGCTAGAAATTCCAACACCACAGATATTTTAGAACAATTTATTTTGAGAATTTTAATGCACTATTTTATGCCAAAAGATTATAACATGGTTAGACAGTGGAAGGGACAAAGGAGAAAGGGGCTACTGGGTGGTTAGCCATGGAAGAAAGAAAATGTAGAAAACAAATTGAAGAGTAAAAACAAATTAAAACTTCAAGTACTCTGCAGTTTTTTAACAGGTCCTGTCTCTCTCATTGTTTTGCTCTAATGGAGACTTAGAATACGAGTCAAAATCTTATCCAGTATCTTTCTCTGGCACATACAAAAAGAGAAACAAGACTCATTGTGTAATTTTATGCAAAACATATTGTTCCGCAAAATCTAAGATTATTTGTATTCATATCTGATCACATAAATAAATCTGGATTATGCATTATAATACATATCATGGAAATAAATCTGATCGCAATACTAGATTTTTTCACAATTTCAAAATATATATTTTATTTTTCCCCAAAAACCCCAAGATACCCTTTCTTATTTATGTTTGTTACTTATAGGGAGAACTTTTAAATAAACTATTAATATAAGTACTATAGAAGTGTTTTTATTTCTCTTAATCATTTGTCTCTATGTTAGAAATATAGATGTCTTTTTCATATTTAGTATTAATGATCCATTTAAGTGAAAAATAGGCAAATAATAATTGACTTTAATCTTCACTGGCAATATATCACTTTAATTTGAAATTGCTTTTAAATGCTAATCAAAAATGTTGAAAATTCTTTCCTATTAAAACATCTATATTGAAAATCATTGCTCTTTTAGTATTAAAATAAGTGCCACATCCTTTTTTAGGAAATAAGACTCTGTTTCTCTAGAAAACAGTTAATATATATTAAGAGACACTCATAAGGATGTCAATTTTAGATATAAGAAAGACTTTAGCAATCACTTTCAAGCTGTTGGGATTACAGATTACTTTGAAAATCCAAAGAAATTAAAAAACTCTGTCTCATAAAAATGTATATTAACACAGAAATCCTTAATCTGGGTCCATCAACTGGTGGCCCAGGAAGGGGTTTCTGGAGTCCGTATCTCTCCTGAATTTTTACCCAATTATTTGTGTGCACACATGGTAAACAACTATTTTATCTACTACCCAAAATCAGTCTGCTGTCACTCCTGCCTTTTGATCATTCTCAAAATCAGTGAGCCATGCAGTGACACTTGTATTAAGTTTATTTTATTACATGTAAAGTCAAGATGTCCTACAAGTGGGGAGGTTGGATAATGAGAGCTAAATGTGTTCTTAAAATGCATTAGATGGTGTTGGATGTTTTCCTCAATCATGAATTCTAACAAACAAGCTTTACAGTTCTCCTGACAGCTGACTGAGATATTCAATAGTCAAAACAAACAAACAAACAAAAAATCACATCATTGAAGACAGGTAAGTCTTGCATCTAATATTTAAGTAGCAAAAATATTTAACTTGCATTGCAATGTCCTTCATGTACGTAAGATCTCCCAGTCAAGTTTATTTTTTTTCTTGAGCACTCACTGTCTCAATGATGCTTTTATGCATGTATAGATTGCCCTCTCACCCAGAGGCCTGGGTATCATCTCTTGAGGCCAATACTTGCTATGACATGTCATTCACATAAAATGCCTGCAGTTGTATCCCACATGTTTTTTCAACCTGTACATTCTTAATAGCTTTGGTATGCACCTGCTGCAATGCAACCTGTCAATTTGGCAAGAAAGAAGTCCTGGAATCCCCACGTTGCCTTCTTGTCCATTATGCAAGTATTTTACATTGGCACATTAAGTATTAGTAGGGGAGAGAGGAGTCAAGAAGCATTGATATTCAGTTCCCATGCAGAAGCAAATGAAGAGAAACCAATGATTCCCACAAAAACAGCTCATGCAAAATGTGTTTAACATCTCTAATTTGTGCCCATGTGTCTTGTGCAATATAGTGAAGTGGCACTCAGTCCTGACTATTATTGTCATTGGTAGGTGCAGATGAGTTGGTCTGACTCATAGCATCCCTTTGAACAACAGAGGAAACCCTATCTGATCCTGTGCCATGTGCTGCAATATTGTCAGTGCTTCTCTGCTAGTCATAGGGTTTTCAAGCTACATAAGTACATATGTACTGGCATGTCTATAGCCTACCACCCTGGTGTCCTATCTCATGTGATCTCAGAAGCTAAGCAGGTTTGGGTCTGGTTAGTCCTTGAATGGGAGACAACCTGGGAATCCTGGGTGCTGTAGGATTGGAAGAAGAACCCAGCAGTCCACTCCTGAAATAATCAGCCATTGAAAGCCCTGTGAATGGCAGAGAGTCACTGACAATAGTGGTGGAGATGGCACAGTACCAAGTGGAGTGGTGTTTTGTTCTGTTGTATGTAGGGTTGCAACAAGTAGGACCTGACTCAACTGCACCTAAGAAAAACAAAACCAATGCACTGGCATAAAGTGATAAGAGCATACTACCATCTACTCTGTTTAAACAATACCTAACCTTATAACTATACTGTAGCCAGTGGGTGAAAAACATGTTTTACGCTAGTCCAGAAAAACAAAGTCATTATTCCAACAGACAAATTACTGGGCATGTAGTATGAACGAATGCAAGAAATTCTTTAGATATACTAGTCATGTTAATATGCCTTTGTACAACTGCTTTCTTACCCCTGAAATATTTTTTCTACTTATTTGACAGGAAGGCTTTCCATTTTGTGAGAATATACCAAATATCACCTACTCTGCTTAAATTTTCCTCTTTATATCCATTTGCTTCAAGGCAGGATGACTTGCACAAATATTACAACTTAAACTAGTAACATCTTTAGAAATTGTCATAACAATAAAACGAAGTGACTTATATTGAATTCCCAGGATCAGTACGTTGTGTATCGTATGCTACTCCTTCCCTCTTTTTAAAATGAAAGTTTCTATAAAATGCCTAATCCCATGACTACTGTGTATTCAGCAGTAAAGTGGCTAAGGCACATTATTTTATAAAATTCTGAATATACATCCTTGGAGAAAATTATAATGTGGATGGGAAACAACCTGTATCTATCAGTTGATATTTAAGACTAAAATGAGAACTAAATTTGTGTTTGGAAATTTTGCTTATACACTGAAATGTTTATAAACTGAGTGCCTCTGATATTTCTTTCCTACTTATATCTGTGATATGTGCAAAAGTTTCTATCACAGTTGGATGGCAACCCCCTAATTAAAACATAGCTGGAGTTGGACATGGTTGTACATGCCTATAATCCCAGAACTTGGGGGTTGAAGCAGGAGGATCATGAGTTTGAGACCAGCCTGGGCTATATAGTGAGACCTTGTCTCAAAAAATGATGAAACAAAACAAAAGGTATTTAGAAAAATATCCAACTTGCACTTTTCTGTAAATTAAATTGATCAGGTTGATTAGTGCACACCACTGCATGTACTGGTAGGGTATTATTTACAGTCACAGCTCCCTCAGTATCTATATATTTCAAATCTGTGGATTCCACCAATCATAGATCCAAAAGATCAAAAGAAAAAAATTGAATCCTTACTGAGCAAATGTAGACATTTCTTGTTACAGTCCCTAAATAATACCATATAGTAAATATTTACAAAGCATTTACATTAGGTATTGTAAGCAATTGTGAGATGACTTAAAATATAAAGAAGGATGTGCATAGGTTATACGCAAATACCAAACCATCTTAAATAAGGGAACAATACTGGAACCCATTCCATTCAGCTGCCAAGGGTCAATAGATTCTTTAACCAATACATTTAATTACATTGTAAGAAGAAATGTGTGGGGAAGAAATGGGTGAAAATTATGACCCATTAGCTCCCATTGTGAGGAGGTGGGGGTGTCTATGGCAAGAAAGTCAATACAGACCCTCTGATGATGCTTTCAAAATAGTATCTTCAATGACTGGGGTTATAAAGTATACTGAGTGTCCCAAACCCAAAGACATCATAGTATCAAATATAAATTACCATTAATTAGATTCTGAAAACTCAAGAGGAAGTAATTATAGTTTATCAGGGAAGTTTGAAGCAATATGAAGTAGGTACTACATTTCATTATTGCTTTCCTTTTATAAATCAGAGTGCAATGTCCCCCTTGGTCTACTATGAGTGGCTATGGTTCATGCCTCTTTGAATTAAGCTTAAATGACACCTTACACTATGTCTGATATATACTTTTTCAATATTTATTACCTATTATTATAGTTTGGATTTGGAAGGTCTCCCAAAGGTCCAAGTGGTAAAGTCTGGATCCTCAAGCTTTGTCCTATTGGACAGTGGTGGAATCTTTAAGAGGTAGGGCCTGGTGGGAGTGGTAGGTTACTGGGAACATGCCTTTGAAGGGGATTCTGGGACACTAGTTCCATTTTCCTTTCTCTCATATTTTCCTGGCTTCTGTGAGATGAGCAGCTTCCTCCAACATCCATTCTCTCCATGATGCGCTGCCTCACCACAGAACAATGAGCCAACAACTAAGGACTGAAGCCTCTAAAACCGTAAGCTTTTTCTCCTTATTAGTTGATTTTGACAGAGTTACAGAAAGCTGACTAACACAATGAATAAATATATAATACTAAATTTGGTACATTCAAACTTAAATGCAGAAAAACTTAAAAGTTAAGATGTCATAGTGTTTGCTTAAAATGTAATTATTAGAACTTAACGTTCCTTGTTTAAAACTTATACATTCCATCCTGTAAGTTACCTCCCATCTCCTTGATTATCTGCCTGTCTACACCCTGTTAGCCACTTCCTGATTTCTTACAACTGCTAAACTTAGTCTATAGAGTATACTCTCCACCCTGTTAGCCACTTCCCGATTTCTTACAATTGCTAAACCCAGTCTATTGAATGTACCCTCTATCCTGTTGGCCAATGCCCGATTTCTTGTATAATACAGATGTTACCCGCCTATTTCTGTTGTAATTAGCTTGAACCACCTACAGGTGATCATGTAGGCTCTGCACATGTGGTTTCACCCGACAACCCCCACCCTGTAAACTATATAACCTCAGGAGAACTAAAGTTCAGGGTCAGTCCTAAGAGGACTCGTTTCCTTGGGCTGACCTTGCTATAGCAATAAATTTTTTATTTTACCCAGCTCCTGGGTCTCTGAGTACTTTCAGTTTTCTCATGCCACTTCAAAATACAAATCTACCTTAGTCAAATACTCTAAACTTGAGTTTCTAATTTGCTGAAGATGGCGACTGATCATGATTATGTGAGGGAGACAGACCTGGGTTTGAATCCAAACTCTGCTCCTTAGTTCCTACATAATCTTTAGAAAACTACTCAACTTCCCCTATTGCAGAAGGGGAAATGAAGGACTATTCTCACATGGTAGATATGAGTCTTGAATCTTTCCATGCATGTAAATTGTTGATAATAATACCCATCCCATAATAAAAGTTGAGTATATAGTACCTAATCTTATTATCATGACAGGCATTACCATAGATATTAGATATATATTTAATCTTAAATGAGGTTTTTAAGCCATTTTATTGATTCAAGGATGAAAATTTATGAAATGATCACTTGTAAAATGATAACTGTAATGTGCATTACACTATGTAAGCTTTGAAGAATTTTAGAGCACTAGCTAGGCATGGTGGCATACACCTGAAATCCCAGCAGTCAATAAGCTGAGGGTCATGAGTTCAAGGCCAGCATGGGCTACATAGCAAGACTTTCTCTCAAAGAAAAAGAAAGTGAAAAAAAGCCTTAAGGCATGTAATTTTTAAATATTTCCTACTTTAGCTTTTCTATTTCTACAATAAAATATTAAAGATCATTAAAAAGTACCATTAGAGAATAGTTTTACTTAAAACAAGATAGTATGTTTCTTAACTCAAATGTATGATTCTAGTTTCCTGAAGAAAGATATTTAGATAGATTGTCTTTAAGTCTCCTAACATTTGTTATTCAAATACAACAATAAAATGTCTTGTATATATCTTATCTTTGATTTCTCTGGCATTCTTCATTTTTAGCCTCTATGGCAAACTTTCTCTGGCTACAGAACAAGAAAGGAATCAACTTTGTGACGCCAGATGCTGAAGATCAATAGCTATTTCCCAAAGTTTATAGCATAATTAAAATGTGTAACAGGAATAATTTTCTCTTCAAACCCTAAGGCTAAGCCTAGAATTATTGACTACGTCAAAGTTATGTGGTGTAACATTTTTATTATGTTTATGGATAATATAAAGGACTTTATGGCTCTTACATGTAATTTGTTAAGTTAGAAACACTGAAGAGGAAATATCCTTAGCATCAGCAAAGCATCAATTGTTTAAAAATCTCTTCAAGGTATATTTTGTAGAGGTAAATCTGTACTCCTTAATACTAGTTTGTGGTCACCTAAAACTTCAAACTGAAGGTTAATGGTCAAAGCATTCTTGAATTTAGTAGAACCCATTTACTTCAAACTACTTCTTCAGAGCTTTATCACCATCAATAAACATGCCAGGAAGGTACCTATGATGGAAATATCATAAGGATGTGTGGGTATGCAAGACAAGAGGTATCATTATGCACCCTATAGAAAATACTACAAATGCACATGAAGTTAGGTGAATTCTTTGTAAAATATAGTATCCATAGAAAAGTAAATATATTGGTTACAGATAGATTTTTGAAAAATAGTGTTTTCAGTAATAAAATTTAATAGTCACTAATTTTTGCATATAGATATGAATGGTAAATATTTGAAAACATGTCCTTGGGTATTCTATTTTTTAATGGTAAGCTTTTAAATTGGTATACCAGGAAAATATAGTAATCAAAACGCAATCAAATCAAATATGTCTTGATTTGAATTTTAGCTCTGTCACTTATTGGCATTTAGTAAATCCCTAATTGTATTACTTGTTTTTTCCATTACTTTTAATGATAATGACATAGTGATATAAACCCTGATATCAGTCTTTAATTACCCAAGCATCTTGAAGCCTTTGAGTGGATAAACATTGATCCTAACTCTATTTTGCTTTCTTCAAACAATGAAATGGAAGTCAGCCATCATCAATTGAAAGTTTAGGGGTTTATCATATTCATGCTACACAGACAGTAATATATATGAATGCTTTCTTATGGTACACAGATGAGAAGATGACATAAAAATTGATTCACAGTAAAGCCTATGTGTTTCATTCTTTTCCAAAATACTGGGTGGATTTGTAATGAAATGTATTTTCTCTTCTAGTTAGGTTCCAGAATAATCTCTAGCTAAATATGCAGAGAAACCAATATATGCACACACCCATGCATGCACATGCATGCATACACTGCTGCAAATTCACTCATGACTCCATGAAAAATAGCTTAATTATCAGTTGAATTTTTTGTTGTTGTTGTTGCTTTCCCACATTCATTACCACTACCTCTTTGCTAATTTCATAAAAGCTGTTACTGGCCAATTCTTTTATTTCTCTGTCACGGATTCAACACCGCACACATAGTCCTAGCTAATTCTTGACCAGATGAACTCATCATTTGCTGCAAAGATACAGCCATTTGCAGGGGAGCTCCATCACCCTCTCTTCTCTTTAACTGAGAGAATTTGTCATTATACTCTCTCCTTCCTTCTATAAAAATAAAGCTGTTCTTTTCATTCTTTAAAATTTATGTTGGGCTGACACTATAACTTAGTGGTAGAGCACTAATCTAGCTTGTGGAAGACAGTGGACTCAATCCTCAGTACTAACAAAATTAAACTAAAATATAAATTAAAGTAAAAATTCCAAGAGTGATCCAAGTATTCCTCCTCAAACAAACCCCTTCCACTTTAGTAGCTTGATTCTCTCTTTCACTGGAATTCAGTTTTCTCATTTGTCAAAAGAACTGCAACAGAGAACTAAAGTAAATGAGGTGAAATAAAACCTTTAGCTTTGAATTACAAAGCATCACTTCTAATTGAATAAAAAGACTATTACTTTTTTAGAAAAAGATCTTCCAATTTTAAGACAATTTTTATTTGCCAGTGGTTTTTTTAGTTAAGACTTCTTGTTTTATTTTGTCTTGTATTGATCATGTTAAATGCTGCTACTTTTATATTCAACTAATTTTCATGTTTAGATAAATGTAAATTGCATAGACACACAGAAATAATGACATGCATTTTATATTTAATTTTTTCTAGGTATAATATACTTGTTGAAACATAGTATTGTTAGCTTTGGTTCTAGGAAATAGAAATACAGCAATAAACATGTCAGCTATGGCCTTTCATCTCAGAAGGAGAACATTTTAATGCAGGGAAGTACATAATAAAATGTAGCAAAAACGAAAATGGTTCATGGTGAGATAATAAAAGGATTAAGATCCCATATTAAGACAGAAACTCGTTGCTTTAGCTGGGGATGGTAGACAATGAAATGTATTGTTGAGATATGGAATCTGAAAACAACAAGATGAAACATAAATAGAAAGTTCAGTAGGAATAACCAATACCTAGGGGCCTTAGTAGGGAATCTTGGTGTGTTTGTTAGAAGAGAGAAGGCCAAGGTTTTGCGAGACTCAAATAAGTTTAGTACATTTCTGTCTTAAATTCATATCCAATTTGCTAGTTCTTCCCTCTTTTTTGTGATTACCAATTTATATAAATGCTATTTCACAAGAAGACTATTTTTCTAGAATATTATATTATCTACATACCAATGATACTGCAAATTATGTTACTAAATCACGTAAGAGTATTTTGATAATTATGACTTAGAAATTACTAATTCCTAGAAATATAAAGAATATTGTGAGTTTTCTAATGTAGAAAAAAAAAACGTTGCCCAAAAGAAATCCAGGTAGGAGAAATGGTAAACTATAAAGGATATAAGCTATAATCCTAAAAACTGATGTGAAACCAAATTCAAAAATTAAAATGTGACCATTTTCTCATTAAATGCTCTTCTGATTTCCCTCAAATTCTTACTTACCTATGTGGAAAACAATTCATTAGTATCATTACCTCATTGCACCTGAGGGTCATAGATTAATGCCCTTTTATCAATCCCAATGTGTTCTTCCTTATTGTGACTCTCTATCCACCTCACCTCTCCTCCACAAAGCTGTCATGGTAACTGTACTGAACTCTTCATTAGCCAAAATGAATGATCTACACTCTCATAAATCCAATAAGAACTTTAGGAGAAACACTTCAGTAACACCATATGCTTAACATTTTTAAATGATCTATATTTTACTTTGACAACAACAAAATTTTAGTAGTGTGAAGAACTTACAAATGTTTATTTTTATTGTTTATTTATTTTTTCAGTTCTAGGGATCAAACCCAGCCAGTGCCTTGTACATTATAGCGAATTCTCTACCACTGAGTGACACCCCCAACCCAAGTCTATACTTCCTAGTTCTTCTTTTGTCTTCTCCTTTCATATTTCCAGATTATTTTATGTGTGAACATTTTTTACATGTTTTCTTCTAATGATATCTTTTAGGATTGTCCAGTGGTTTTAGGAGTACAAAAGAAAATCATCCAGTTCAAGATTATGATGAACTAAATATTATTATTTTCCTTCTCTATATAACTTTTTTAACTTTCTCGGTGTTGTCTAATTAAAAACTTCCTCTTCTAGTTAGGCCTATGTCCTGTCGTCTATACAAATTATTCTGATTTCTATCACTATGTCTAACCAAGAAATCTATGCATCTCTTGAATAACTGGTGCAGTTTATACAATTTGGATACCATAAATCTGGAAAGTAATTTCTTACTTTCTCTTGGGTGCTGAGAAGCTTGAAAACAAATTTATGACCTGTGTGGTAGTTGTTCAGGACATTCTGGTATGTATTTAGTGTGTATATTTTAGCTGTCATATTATTGAAACCTTATTTTCTAATATATTTTCTTATTTATAGCCTATTGCATAATAAGATTACTATTTTAAAAATCCTCTTTGTTTTCAGCAAAACAGGAAAAGACAGCATGTAAATATATGGATAGACACAATTTCTATGGCTTCCATCTGGGGTGCTTTCGGTCCGGAAAGACTTCCGTTTGCTCTCTTACTCTAATTTATCAAGTTGCCAGACTCAATTCAAGTCATATCTCCTCTAGAAAACTATATATATTCTTAGATTACTTTATAATTTCTCAGACACCTCTTTGCAGTTATAAGAATATCAAGAATTGCTAAGAGAGGACACAACCTCTACATTTGGTGCCAAAGTGGATTTCTCTGTCTCAGAAACCTGTCACCAAGAAATGTGTATATGAAGAAGAACTTTTCAAGATTTATCAACAGCTCAATGGAAGATGGGACTTGTCTATGATTGCATTAAAGCTCCATAAACAAAGATGAAAATAAAATACAGTGACCCTTCAATCCTGTCTCCTGTTCTGTTTTCATAGGAGGTCCCTTTTGAGATAACAAAGAAATAACAGAGATGAAAGGGACTTGGAGAGTTTAATCATTTCTCAAAACCATCATTCACCTACATCCCAAGTCACACAGCAAAGTTGACTGCATTGTTTAACATGTGTACATGCATATGTTTAAATGATTATTATGCATTACATTAAATTTGGAGCTGATTTTTCAAAGCATTTTCCTTTTGGATTTTTTAGTAGATAGGATTTTATATTTATCCTCTAAGTCACACTTTGTTTTTTTTTGGTACTCAGTATACAACTTGTATAACACTGATCACAGGTTTAAAGAGGATAGGTAGATTGCTTTTTAATATCAATTACTAAAACTATTTAAGAAAGTTCCTTCTAACGTGTTCAACTGTGAAGATGGTTATACATATCTATCCACAGAGCAATGAAAATCCTCTCAAATGCAACTGTTTACACATACTTTGCCTAAAGAAAGATAAGAGGCTCAAAGTATCAACTGAAGCTCAATGTCCTTTTATGTGGTTTCATCCTAATGACATTTTCTTTGCAAACTTGTCAGCTGCCCATTTTCCTTCACTTATATATCAAGAATAATACTCTGTAATAATAAGTCAAGTACATGCTTGGTTAATAACTCTCCCTAAATAAACTGTGATTTAGAAATGTTTGGCTCACAGTCTTACTAGTTAGCTAAATTTGTCTTAGCTAAATAAGTCTTTCACAAAATCCAGAGAATAGCATAAATATAATAATTATACGGTGTTTATACATATACAGTCATTGGATTATTAATGCACCCTTTGTTCCATTTCTTTAAGGAAAAGGAAGTAGATTCAAAGACAATCTTTTAGATACATAGAAATATTTTAATTGCTTTATTAATAATAATGTTTTAATAATCACAGTATCCTATAGGTATATATCACCTTTTCTTCAAGGTTTCATCGTGACTTTAGTTGAAACTTAAAATATTTCCCTTTGACACACTTTCAGTCCCATAAAGTATCATTTAAATCAAAGGGGATTAAACCATAACTTTCAGACTTTCTACAAGTCCAGGAACAAATTCTCTATTTCAAAGTGTCTGAGAATTGGCTTTGTACCCAACAGCAGGTTTTAACTGAGTGCCATGTTATTAACCAGTTTTATCTCATGTTCCATTTAAACACATTGCTTTTTATTCTAGTTCTAATAAGGTAAAGATCCTATTTCTATTTGGAAAGACAAAGGAGTAAAAAAGAGCTCCTCAGCTTAGTTTTGCTGATTTCAATAACTTTTTCTTATTATGTCACTTCAGATTTCATCTTCTATCTTATTTCCCTGCCCCACAGATTCTGTCTTATACCTAAGAAAAGTTTTTAAGTCATCATTTCATGCACATTTGTCTAACCCCTTGGTTTAAGTCAGACTTACCTGGGATTTCATGCCTTGACATTTTCAGCAATTCTACTTGCTGCAAACATGCTCAGGTTTGTTCTTAGTTTAGAAGACCTCTCCAGCAAGGCTTCTGAAAGCTTCAACTCCAAAGTTCCCTGTTACCTCTATTTCTAAATTTCAACTCCAGAATGCCTCAGGTGTTTAAGTGTTCAAATCTATCACCGAGGAGTAGCAAAAGCCTTCCTCATGAAACACAAATAAGCTGAACAAGAGCTCCTTGCACTTTGCTTAATTAAAAATGCTGTTAAACTTCTACCAGCTAGAAAGGAGGAGTAGCAAACTGGTAAGTCCTCTTTGGGGTTTTAGAAAGATTTCAAGACACTCACAGGCATGGTTTACAGTGATGAATGCAAAGATAGTTTTCCCACCACAGAAAGTAAATATGCACACCAAACCTGTATAACAGGTTGCAGAATGGAGTACTGCTACCCTCAGGCAGCAACTTAGAAGCAGAGACATTAAGGCACTTTCTTGCCTAGATTTTTTTCCTTACTTTTACTAGCTAAATAGAAAAAGAATAGTTTCTGAAAGGACTGCCATGAGAAGCACCTCATGGACTTTCAGCTGACTTCTGGTTGTAATGAAAGTTAACCACATGTCTTAAAGGTTAATGTAAGTTCTATGTAGTCAAAAGAAAACCCAAGCCTGGATGGGCCAGTTCCATAATAAGCTAACCGAATATTAGACAATTCTTTCCAGATCATAAACATAGAAACTAAAATGTGTCAATATGGAAAGCACTTCTAAGACTGGCTTTCTCTTACAAAATCAGAAAGTAAATGGCTTTAGAAAATAGTATGTCAAATTCTTCCATAAAATTAAAGGCTCTGGGCAGCTAGGGTAGAGATCTAGGTTCAGCCAACTGCTTCTGTGAAATCAAGGAAAATTTTCCTAACTTCCGAGGGTCTATGCCACTCTACAAAGTAAAAACATTGGAATCAAGGCTCTCTGAGCTCCCTTCTAGCTTGAAAATTTGAATATTCTGCACATATTTTCCCTTCCTATAACAGACAAATCTTCCTGTAGTGGGTTCAAGAGTTTTGTCCTGCTGATTGCTTTCTAGAGCAGCCACTGCCTTCCACAGGATGTAGCCAACTCCTCTATACTTAGAACATTTTTTTTCCTACTGAGACAGCCTTCTGTATCCTTTAGACTAGTGGTTTCCTGGAACTAAAGAGCAAAGAAGACGTGAGACTGGAAGGAGAGCTGTTACCAGAAGTGCTCAAAACCATCCACAGAGCTGATTGGCAGACAGCCTAGGGACCTAGTATGTGTTGAACAACACAGAGGAGACCCCCCAGCCCAGGGACCTCTCACAACGTTCTTCCAGCTTGTGAGAAGTCAGAAAAATGTTCTGTTCAATAATACCAAGGATGAATTAGTATATTATATCCTTTATAAAAGGTGAGTGGCTTTGGATATATTTTGACCCAAAACAAAAGGAGAGAAAGATAATAGAGAAAAGTTCAAACTTACTGAATTCCTGAGGTAGGAGGGACTCAGTAGGTGAGGTCCTTATCTGAATGATGATAGATTCTTTCCCTTTTTTACAATTCTGACCAGTGGCTTTCCTGCCAGTTAATAAGATACTGGGAGAAGTAAAAATGCATCTCATTTCTGGCAGAAAAGAGGTAAGAAGACTTTACAAGCCAAAAGGTGGCCTTTTGAACAACCTTACACTAAAGCCTGTTCTATGTAGGGGTCTATGTAGGGGTCAGCCAGGAAGGAACCACCACTCTCCCTTTACTCTGAGCCATAGCCCTGTATGCCCGCTATGGAGTGATGGAGTACCATTTGGAAATACATCTGAGTTCACACATGTCATACAAGGAAAATAAATTCTTCCTGTCCTTAATAAATAACAATTCATTTGCCACAGTATTTATACAGTTTTATACATATTTTCAATGATTCAGGGGGAAAAGTTGCAGTATGTCTTATCCTAGGTAATTCATTTTATGAATCTTAAGAACATTATGAACTTCCATGTGTATTATCTTAAATTCTCTGTGAGGCTACTTTGACACTGGACTGGAAGAGTGGTTTTTTTTTTATATTTGAAAAGATAATTGAGATCTGTTCACATTACGATGAAGATAGCATTGGATCAACCCCATTTTCATTAACAAAAATGGGCTTCTAATGGTGCTGAAGATGTTAAATGTTGATAGCATATGGACTCCAATAAGAAGGGCACATGCAACCAGTATATAATTGGGTAAGATACACAGATGAAAGAGCACTAAAATTTAGAATATTCAACGATATTTATGGCTACCCCACCCTTAGTTTTGTGCTTTCTTCACAGAGATGTACTATTTCTAGTTCTGGAAATAAGGAAATCCAAGATCAGTGTGTTATCTCCTGGTGTGGGCCTTTTGCTACATGTGCACCCGGCAGAAGTCAGCAAGAGATAGCAATCTAGTCTTACTAGCCATTTTCATTGCAGCACTAATCTATTGACGAGGACAGGGCACTCATATCTTAAACACTTCCCAAAAAACACTACCCTCCAACACCGTTACATTAGGGATTAAGCTGCCTACCAATGAATTTGGTGGCACACATTTGGACCATAATACCTTCCAAATTCTAACTAGAGATGGTCTACTGAATCTAAATAATCTCAACAAATAGCTTTAGAAAAGCATTATTCAAAGCACATGATGGAGTTCCAATGATAACCTGTATGCTAATATAATGATCATCCAATATCCTCATAGCCAAATCACTTAAGTCAGTCATCCATACGTTTAATGTACAAAGCATTATACTTAAACAGTTATTTTGACCAGGGAACGTCTGTTAGTAAGCAGAGCTGATTAGAATTAGCATTATTTCAAATAACCTCAGAATCCTTTTAAAGTCAAAGGCAAAATGAAACATTTCAAGATACCATTTTCATTTACTTTGATCATTCTGATACTCACTTTCAGATACAGGACAGGGTATTGCACAGAGAAAATAATATTAGGGTATTCTATAAGTGAAGACCCCAGGACACATTTGATTTGTTTTATAAGATATTAAGCAAACATATCAAAAATCCCTTACCTTAACACATACAAATAAAGTTGTAAGTTATCCCCATAGAACTTTTCTTTATAATTAAAAAATAAGAAATAATTTTAAACCAACAACTGTATGACCTTTATTTCTCATTAACTGTCATCTGATTAATAGGTTCTCTTAATAATTCTAATGCAAATTCATCTGGAATGAAAGCATTTCAATACTCCAAAAAGACAGATCTGAACTATTCATAGATTTACCAAGGACACATTTTAAATCAGATAAGATCAGGAGAGAACAGCACATTCTTCATCGAAAAGTATCTGCAGAGTGCATAAAGGAAAATATCCCTGAATAGAAGTGATCTTAGAATTGTTCCCCAACTACAAAAGGTTTACAGATCTAGGCACGTCATTCTCTAACTTAGATGACAACATTAAAAACACTATAATACTCATTTAAAATTAAATTTGTGTGTGTCTTTCTGATACAAACTGATTATTAATTCTGAAAATATTTGCGTTGTGATTCATAAAGGCAGACAAAAAGGGAAAGTGGTCTTTACACAGTAAAGCATATATACCATCAAGAACAAAAGTACTAGGGAAAAAGAAAAGATAAAAACAGTATCTATACATATTCCAGGACTCCAATATAAAAACTAAATATTGCCCTTGATCCCAACAAAAAGACGGATGATAAGGCAAGAGGGAAGAGGTCTGTCTACTCAATTTATTTTGATCCCTGAACATAGGCAGTTAATAATAGAGGCTATTCACATGGCTGCCAACAGTCATACACATTTTGTACCACGCCATTACTATATGAACAGCTCTAACAACCTAGATGCTTCTTATATGGTTTTGCAAGGAAAAAGATTAGGGACAATTAAGGTATACATTATAATCTTATGCATGATACCATTTGGTTCAAAAAACACCAATTATCCTCATAGAATTATGTTAAGCCTTTTATCTTGTTCCTCTTAAATAGATATCATTAAATGGCAGTCTCACTAATCTTTTAAAGTGCTTTATAATATATTTAAACAGTACTTCAAAAAATTTAGCAAATATATCAGAGATAAAAGTATGATTCTGGGATTCTTCAGCAAGTGTAATGATGATTAAAGAATGCAAAAAATACAATAATTAAACTATAAAGTGGACGATATACTGTAATGTCTAGGCATATATATATATAATCATCTGATGGTCCCTCACAACTGTGTTATATTTCATAGGAATAGTTGTATTTTTGATTGCATATATTGAGTGAAAAGGTGGTTATTGCATTGCTTTTTTACATATTTTCTTGGTGGGACATAGAAGTTTCAAAAGAACATAATTAAACAAACATGTAATTATCAATTATATTATTAAAAATAGGCCTCGATCAACATTTTATCTATAAAGGTGGTAAATAATATACAAGAGAGTAGAATAACTAGAAATCATTGCAAAAATAGGTCTCAATCAACATTTTATCTATAAAGGTGGTAAATAATTTACAAGAGAGTAGAATAAGTAGAATTCGTTGCAATAAATAGGTATTGGGCTCACTTTTTATTATTTTTTTAAAAAAAGAGCTTTTCTCAAAAGAGGAGACATGTGAGCCACCTTGTATTGTTTCCAAGAATAAGCCTAACTACAGATGCCTCATCATGCCAATGTCAACAAAGCCAGTCCCTTCACAGGACAAAAGTATCTGATTAAATAAAACTTGTAACATAATCCACTTTTGCCAAACGATAAGCTCTCTCCTGAGTCTGCATTTTCTACCTTTATGAAATGTGGTTATAATAATAGAAAGGATGTTTAGCATGTGAACTGCAGAGATGGCAACACTGATTGTGAATAAAACTTCCACCAGAAGAGATACAAATCAATATTCTGTCAATGTTGGGGAAAGATCCAGCATGAAAACTGGAAATTGGTCACACCATTTCTCCAGCACTGCAATGGGGCTTCAAAGATTTTTTCCAGCAAACATGTGATTATGTGTTGGTTAAGTTACTGCACACAACAGAGACAACAGCGTTCTTTTGAATCAACAACAACCCCAACCTTTTTTTTTCTATCCTCAAAGAACACTGAAATGGGCTGTGACACACACCCCCACACACATGCGTACATGTGCACAGATAGACACACACACACAATCACACACAGTGGGTTATCAACACTGCTTACATTTCTGATGTGAACCCTTCAGGGGCTTCTGGCACTTACCTTGTAAAGATGTGTTAGGTGAACTTGCTTCATTCTCTCCCATTTTATTATTTCTTTTTAAAGGGGGCCAAGTAGTTTCAGGTTGTGTCATTTACCCTGTAAGCTTTGGGACCTTCTGACTTTCTACTGTAGTATCGTATACGACCTGCTTTCTTCTGTGAATAATTACCATCCTGCTTCCTGCGTTACCTGGGCTTGCAGGACCTGTTTTGCTATGAAGTGAGATCACATCCTTTGATCCAATGTACGGCTATTAATGTGTGCCTCACAAAACATGGCTTTGTTTCGGTTTTGATACTTTTAATCCCGTACTTTCACTTCAGTACTGACACGTATGCGCCTTTTCTCCTGGAAGACTCTTGATATTACCGACATGCCATGGTTCACAACCACAGTTTTGTTTCTTTGTTTTTTTGGTGTTCTCAATTGGCTTCTATTAGAGAAATAAAATAAAATTTAAGTAGATTATGCAACATTCATTTTTATAAAATATAGGAAATGAAGAACATCACCAGAGTCCCTTTTGTGCAGCTGTATAAAGACAGGTTTCTGAATACCTCTGACACTTGCTGTGTGATATAAACCATAAGGAAGGAATATAACTTCCTTGAGAATCAGTTCCTTGAACTAAAAAATAGAATAGTATCTATTTCAGATTAGTATGAAGATTACAAATAATATATAACTACACTAAATACTGTGAATGCAGAATAATACACAGAAAACCAGCGATACTTTCTCTTCCTCCTCTTCCCTTTCTTCCCTCTTCTTTGTTATTCCTCTTCCTATTATTTTTCCAGTAAGTAGAAATAATGAGATCAGTTGTGCTACTTTTTAACTGAAAATTTGTTTGTTGTTTGTTCATTTTGAGATAAGGGCTTGTTGTGCAGCTAGGCTGCGCTACAACTCCCATCCTCCTGCCTCCACTTCCCAAGTGTTGGGATTGCAGGCATGTGCCACAACAGGAGGCTTAACAGAATGATCTTGAAACCTATTCAGGTAAATCTTGAAGGGTTCAAGGTCCTCATTTGTAAAAGGAGAACAGTGAGGCTTGTATTGCTTTTTTAATAGGAACATGATGAGTATTAACTCAGATTAACTGTTGTGCCTCAGATAAAAACAGTCTCTAGCAAAGATGAATTAAATATATTGGAGATTTATCTTTAAATATTAATTTTAAGTAATGTAGAGATCACAAACTTAAGGTGGTTTATTTATTTTGTCTCCCATAAAATATGTGCAATAATAAATCATCTTCATCTTTCCCTCTAGAGTTCTTTAACTTTTGACTTTGGTCAAACAAGTAAAAAGAAAACACATACACATACATACGTTTGCATATATATATATAAATTTATATTTCTATCTGTATATGCATGTGTGTATACACACATATATTCAAGACAAACTCAATACTCTTCAGTTTTTTATTTTCAAATCTACTTACCATGTTTGCTGGTTTATTAATACAAAAACTCATTTATGTAATCAACAGAAAGGGCGACCACCTAGAATAGTTATCCTCAAAAGTGTTAGAAATTAAAACAAATATGACATTTTAAAATGCTCATAACGATTCAGTGTTCTCTCTTATTTATTACCTTTCTGGTGTTCAGTTTCCTCATCTGTAATATGAGGAAGCTGGGCCGTTTATTACCAAAGACCCATTCTATCACTCTAATGCCAGGAGCCTCTGATTTATAACCCAGGTTGCAGTTTGTTTCAGAATAGAGTACTCCTTTGCTTAGAACAATTGTAGACTTTACCAAGTCTACATACTTTACCAAATGTAACCTGAACTTGAATGTTTGCCAATAAAACACCATAATTATCACATTCTGACTTCCCAATAATAGGAACAACATGCATATCAATCCTCACTCATTATGACAAACTTGGAAATATATTTACATACCTCCCTCAGGCATCTAAAATTAGTCAATAAGAGTAATAATATGCCCATTATCTACAAGCTGAATTATAAATTATGACATGTGGGAAGTAATGACAGTAGAATACAGACATCTTATTCTTGAGCCAAGAGAAATGCATTAAAACATATGCACCAACAGCCACAATAGCTTCTGTACACAGAAAGTAACAAAAATATACCTTCTGTTTTCTGACCTAGTTGCAAAATTATAAAGTGTCATGCACATATATTTTTTCTCTCTCCTTTTTGTGCATTATATAATGCCTAGAAAACGTCTTCTAAGAAGTTAGATGGGATTTTGTTTTGTTTTGTTTTAATCCAGAAGATCTTCTGCATTCCTAGAAAACTTCACTTCCCCCTTTGCCTGCCTAACTCATAAGCAGAAATTCTTCCCGAGCCCAATCTGGACTAAGGCCCTTCCAATGTGTTCCCAAATGTCCCCGAACAAGTTTAAACTTTTCATTTCACCACGGCCCTTAAATCATTGTAGTTTAAGTACTGCTTAATTATTTCTGTTTTTGCATGCTGCTATGCCACAGATCCAGTCTCTATGTACCATCACATCCTTAGCACCCAATACAATTCCTAGCACAGAGTGTGCCTTCACTAAATGTTGTAAAAATGAATAAAATCATCAGCATCAGAAAGGGTAAACTAAAGGGTCCCAAGGGAAAGAAGGACAGGAATTAGCAAGGAAGACAGAGGGTATTTCAGGAGGGAAAAATGTCAAATTGAAGTTCAAAAGTGAAAAAAAAAATGGGGGAAGGAGCAAAATTTTTAGTTCTTGCAGATAAATCAAGTGCTAAGAAAGATACAAGAAATGAGGAAAATTGTGAAAATTTCTAATAAATAGTCACAGGCAGGCACAGGTAAATAAAAAAGAAATTAGTGCTTTAATTTCAACTCCACACACACATACCACAAAAAGAAAAGTCATTCATTGTATGATAAAAGGCAACTGACAATTATAAAATTTATGAAGAAAATTGAATGTTGACAGGTTAAAAGCGAATGAGTCTCCTGTATGCATCCAAGTGATTTCTGTAAAAATTAATGAGCATATCTTTAAACAATGATGATGGGTAAATGGGAAATATATCCAATCACATCATCTTCTCCTGAAACAAATCCAAGAAGACAGTGGTCAAAGGAGAATATTATGAATGTTGTGTTATTTTTTCAGTTTGAGGCTCTACCTATAAACTGTAGCTTGAGGTTTATCTCAGTTGATAGAGTGCTGCTCTGCACTCCCTGAGGCCCTGGGTTCCATCCTCAGCACCACAATAATAGAAGGACCTGGCAGCCCACTCCTGAAACAATCCTGAAAATAATCAGCCATTGAAAACCCAAAGGATAGCAGAGAAACACTGACATAGTGCTAGGTATGGCACACTGTCAGGGAGTGTTTTGTTCTGTTGTACATAAAGTCACTATGAGTGGAATCTAACTTGATGGCACCTAAGAACAACAACTTATTTTCTAAAGGAAAGCATAACACAAAGAGAAAAAATAACTTGATTAAAATCATAGATACAAATCATGGGTGTCATAGAAAAAGGAAAGAAAAAGATTGGAGGGAAAAGGATTAGATCTCTTAAAACTGTAATCTTTCAAGACATTATCTCATCAGGAGTCAAAAATATGTGCTTTGCAGCGGGTGTGGTGGTGCATGCCTGTAATCCCAGCAGCTGAGGAGGGAGAGGCAGGAGGATGGCAAGTTCGAGACCAGAGGCAGTCTGCATAATTTAGCAAAGCCCTGTCTCAAAAAACAATTTTTTTTAAAAAATGGGCTGAGGGTGCAGCTCAGTGGTTCAGCACTTGCAAAGCATGCAAGTACGAGGCATTGGGTTTAAACCCTAGTACCACCAAAAAGGAAAAAAAAAATATTCTGCAGGGACTGGTTGCAATTTGCCAAAAATTGAAGAGCTGCAAGAAAATTTCATGATCAGCTACTAGGACAGATTACTGAGTTCCAAGAATTAGGCGGATGTGCTCTCTTTTCAAGTCATACTCTTATGATACTTATTTCCTACATGGTAAAATAAGGTAGGTATATCTCTCATCCAGTCCTGCTCTAGTTGTTTAAACTATTTGAATCTGCTCTTCTTCTAAGAAGGGACTAAGTAACAGTGATTTGGAGGTATTAAATGAGATAATAAATGAATATTCAACACAGTGGCAGGAAAATAATAGCATGCTTAGTTTCTCAATGTCATTCCACTCTAAATCCCCAATCCTTGCCAACCACCCAAAATAGGATAAATTTTGTCAATATAGGAAATTAATATCACACAAAATTTTCCGAATCTTTAAGTTTTGTCTTCCTTGGTTAAAATAAAGCTATCAACAATATAAAAATGATTGTTGTTAGGTGCCGTCTAGTCGGTATCCGACTCAGCGACCCTCATAGGGTTTTCAATGGCTGACTGTTTTGGGATTGCCTTGGGAGTGGATTGCCAGGCCCTTCTCCCATTTTTGTGGTGCTAGGAATTGAACTCTGGACCTCAGAGACTGCAGCGCAGCACTCTATCAACTGAGCTAAATCCCAGCCCATAAAAATGATAGTAACTTGATATTATGAGTCATGTGGCATTAGATGTAGGCAGCTCACCATCTAGATTTCTAGAATAAAGGTTCTTCCTTAAAGGTGGAACTTTTGTTGGCTATTTTGTAGCCAAGAATTTCCAGGTTACAGCTGTCTCTTCTTCATAGACAATTAAACACTTTGACATTCTACCAGAAATAAGAGGGCTGGATAATCTACAAAAGGGGAACAAACTACATACTATACAAGAATGAATAGAGACAAAATAATGTATTCTCATGCTTAGCCCAACATATTGTACCTCCAGACTTCCAGATCTGGGTATTATTATCTACCAAGTTGCTTTAAACAGAAACTTTGGATTTATTCTTGGTTCCACCCTCATATTCCTCCAAAATCACTGAGTCCTATCAATTTATGCACCAAATGGCATTGAAATCTATCCCCTTAACTTTCCATTTCCTCTAGGCGAGGCTATTATCTCTTACTAAGACATAGTTCCTTCCCCAAATAAAATCATTTCTTCCTTCTAATCTATCCTCTCTATATCTGCCAGAGTCATCTTCCTAAAATATAGTAATCATACCATTTCCATGTACATATGTTCATTAGTTCCACAGCCTAACCAATGATCTCAACATGTTATCACCACAATTTTCCATCCAATTGACTTTTATTCCTCCATTAACACTTTAACTCACTTAACTATTCTGTTAAGGTTTTTCTGACATTCTTAAGCATACTTGATATTTATAATTCTCAATAGCTCAATATATAATATGCACATGATCCTATTTACCTTTCTATACACATGAATATGAAAAAGTAAAATAATTAAGACCTACTCAGTGTCTTGATTAGAATTGACTGGTGGATAACAGCAACCTTTAGGCATGACTAACTAAACTGTTAATTCTCTATCGCTTTTCCACCAAATTGCATATGTTGTTGTTGTTAGGTGCCATCGAGTCGGTATCCGACTCATAGCGACCCTCATAGGGTTTTCAATGGCTGACTGTTTCAGGATTGTCTTGGGAGTGGATTGCTAGGCCCTTCTCCCATTTTGGCGGTGCTGGGAATTGAACTCGGGACCTCAGAGACTGCAGCGCAGCGCTCTACCAACTGAGCTAAATCCCAGCCCAAATTGCATATAGAATATTAAAATTAATATTGATGAAGAACCAAAAAGATAACTCTTTCAGTGCTAATCCTCATCCATTCAGAAAGAAAATAAGTCATAACTAATAGCAAGGGCAGTATTGTCATTTTAATGATCTTTCCATCACCACAGTTTTATTAACTAAAGAAGCTAAGGAGCTACACAAATAATATTCTAACACACACACGCACACACACAAACACACCAGAGTTCTTTAATAATTACTGATGGTTTGCAGGTAACTTCACATAAGAAACAAAAGGATTCATCTAATAACAACACACAATGATGCCAAGTTGGAAATAAGGGAGGAGTGATACTACAAAGCATTCTAATTTGCTTGTAGGGAAAACATCCTATATCCAGATTCTGGAAGAACTATGTAAGAAGACAGCAAGTGCGCGCAACCATAGTACACAGAGATATATACTTTTTATAAGGATCCCATAAAAACATTTGCTTCAATGTCAGAAAGTTTTAAATTAGTATCCTGATGTTAGCTATCTCAGCCTCATTCATGTAAATCCACTGATAGTGAGGAAACTAAATTTGTCGCAATAGCACAAAACTATTCTTTGAGCCAGAAAACTGAAGAATGGAGAAAATTCAATTTCTTATACACCCTCCCCTTCCAAAAAGAAAGATTGGGCTGTGATAGCCAGCTAAATATCATTTGAAAAGGGAAAATGTTAAGATTAAATGTCTAATATTATAATGGAACTATAAAAGGATGTTTATTCAAAGATGCACACACACATGCACACAGATTTGACTAATTATATGTAATGATTAATTCTTCAACAAACTCAGGAGAAATTCCCTCAGAAAAACACTAAGGAAAACCTGAAGGAAAGGAATACACATGTTAACTGTTAATACTACTATGAAGTTATCAATTTGGCAATTTTAGGACATAGAGAAAATCCACAAATAAAACCATGGAAAACCAAGGCTTAACAGAACACCAACATGAGGAGATGATTTTTCTATGTCATTTTAAAAAATGGAATCAAATGCTTAAATAGAATTATTAACAAAAAGGTACACTTATTTTCTCAAACACCCTGCAATAAAATGACCAATTCTAAAAGCAGAAGTTTCATCAACATTGTTATCAGAATTTTAGGGCAAAGCTCTGGCTCCATGGAGTCTCAACAGACTAGACTCAGCCACCTGCCCCAAATACCCCAATTAAAGGCATGAGTAATGGTGAGAAGCAGAGAAAGGAGATTTAATCAATGTGCACATTGGGAAGAGGAATGGGTAAAAAGGTCTAGTGACTCCAAATTCATCTTTGAGGTACTGAAATGAGCTTTAGTTTTAAGTAGAGAAAGAACTATGGAAACGGAGTGAGAAGGATGCATAATTAAACAGTCAGAGTACGGTTGGTCGGTCATAACCTCACCTCTGCTTCTGCAAGTTGGTCCCAAGAAGTTATCACTCCTCACTTGAAGGGAGCAGCCAGGTTCCCACAAGGTGATGCCTTGACTCCAGTGTGCAGCCTCACCCTTACAGATAATTGCCCTCATTCTGGGGGTGGTCTGTCCTTCCATGCTCACCACTGTTTGTGGGTAGTTTTTGTGCCTTCATCAATCAGTCCTGTTCTTCCTGGAGTCCCAGATGACTGCCGAAGACGACGACTTACAAGGAAACGTTAATAGGCAAGGTAGAGGGAGACAAGGAGAAAACGGACTTGGGCTAATGACCAGGGTCCTTCTTCACTTTTCCTTATCTTGTCGGCCCCAGAGAGGAATCAATGATTTTTAGCAAGAGCAGTTTCTAAGTGCCTCTTAGAATGTAATTCAAAATGATCTACTACAGTTCCAATAATGTCCTGCAAGTAGAATTCAGGCGTGTTGGTCAACTGAGAGGACCAAGCAGAGAGGAGAAATATTTTCTAACCTTCAGCCTATTTATAGCAAAAAAAAAAAAAAAAAAAAAAAAAAAAGAAGCCAATAATTGCCAATGATTGCCAACTGGGAAAGAGGAGCTTTGGGAAAACTAACTAAATGAAACAATGCTTAACAGCTGTTCAGGGATAACAGCATTCTCTAACCTTTGGTAACTAAATTATACTCAGGTGAAACCAAGGTAAGAGATGAGGTTTCTCATTGTCCTTAAAACATTCTATTCCTCTTAATATCTTAAAATGCTAATACTAGGTGAATATATAAAAAATAAACACAGTAACCATGTAACAATGACCTATTAAAATGAATACTAACTACCTTGATTTCAATTCATGAAATATGAACAAATGGAAGTGCCAAAAATAACAAACTAATTATGAGAATTAGAAAATTTAGTTTATCATTTTGCCACATTCAGTTGTCTTTAATTTTTTCAAATTTATTTGTTGCTCATTGATTTTTTCCCCTTCTGTCCTTTCTTCTTCTTTTATAATAAAGTCAAAATGGCATAACATGCTTTCCTAGGAAAGGATTCCAGGACTACTTTTGTTCTACATCATAATGGTTCACTACTTTCTACTGAGAATGTTTTCCTTCTGAAAGCTCCACTTTTACTTTCCTGCTGACTAGGTGCCAGCTAGCATCATTGAAAAAAAAAAAGGAGATTAAGGATTAGCATCTCTGACCTTCTCCCAAGCCGCCAAACCTTAAAATAGACTTTCTTCTAAAGTGAAATGGCTGCTGTCTTTCCTATGGCAACCAGATTTACCAAATGAAGGAAAAAGAGAGAACAAATGAAGAGAGACAGATATACATAGCTTCTTTGGATGGATTTTTGGGGATGATAGTTTTGTTTTGTTTTGTTTTGTTTTTGGTGGCACTGAGGACTCAAGCCAGGGCCTCCCACATACTTTGCAAATGCTCTGCCTCTGAGCTGCACCCCCCCCAGCCCATTTTTTATTTTCATTTTTATTTAATTGAGACAGGGTCTCACTAAATTATGCAGGCTCCCCCTGGCCTCTACCCTGAGATTTCTCTGCCTCCACCTTCTGAGTGGCTGGAATTTCAGGCTTGTGCCACCACACTGGCTAAGGTAATAAATAGGGTGAGTGGGAGAGATGCATATGAAAGAAATCCCAAGATGATGGTGGAAAATATGAAATCTGATCACCTTGGGCAACGGAGGGTTCACAACCTGTGAGCAATTTTAAGAATGAAAAATACAAAAATAGAGGTGGAAATGCCAGTGCTAAAGTTAGCCTTAAATACCTATTTCACCATATTCCTCACATCTCCTCTGAAACTTTTTAGTGTTCCTATATGGATTGGGGTTTCACTCACTTGGTGGAGTGCTGCTCTGCACTCTCTAAGGACTGGGGTTCTCTCCCCAGCATCAAAAACACAGGAGGACACGGCAATCCACTCCCGAAACAATTGGTCATTGAAAACTCTATGTGGGTCCTTATGAGTCAGACCCAACTCCACAGCACCTAACAACAACATATCCTAATGGATCAATTATTTTTCAACATATCCTAATGGATCAAAAATTATACAGTGCCCACCACAGCCCTTTCTTGCACCTCTCAAAGCATACCTCTGGAGCATTTCTAAGTTGTTATTTTTTGATTTGCCAGGTTCATAAGCATTGCTTGATGCTTGATGATTGATTAATGCTTGATGATTGATTAATGCTTGATGATTGATTAATGAAAAGCATAACACAATTATATTTCCTTTTCCTCCAAATCTTTATAATAATATGAAGAAAAGGCATAAAAGGAAATTATAAATGGAAAGTGTTTCTACTGTTTCTTCTTCTCTTTTACAAAATCCCTACCAGTTTCCTAGTTTGAGAGAACTGTTCATTTCTTCAGTTTTCCTAAGAAATAAGAAACTCATTGTTTTCCTCAAAATTGGTGAACAACCTGACATTAAAATATCTTAAAGTTCATAATATTGTGAAGAAATTAACTGAGGCTAAATTACTTCTATTAGCCTCTAATGAAATTTAAAAGATAAGTTTCATAAACTTGGATGTGCAAAATACATCAAGAAATTTGGAAAGCAATTTAAATATTTGAAGTTAAATTTAAAGAAAACTTTTTACTCTCCAACTTAAAGGTAATTTTATGACACTGCAAATTCTGGATTTACTGGTGTCAGATATTTTCATTTTTCTGGAGACTTCTTTTTTTTTTTTAAAGATAAAGAATCTGAAAGATTTTGGGTGAGTTATTCACTTTCCAGTAATCATTGTGTAAAGGAAGTCCTGGGCCAGAGGCCCAGATCTGGGGGTCCCAACATGCCATGTCTGCCCACTAACCCCAAGGACAGCAAACGGAAGGAATGGTGAAAGGGAGGATAGACTTTTAATCAAAGCAGGCTATTTGAGGAAGTTGGAAATTAAGCATTTTAGCTGATCTTTGGGGTAGTAACAGGAGCTTTAGGTTCAAATACAAAAAGGGACAGGGACAAGAGGTACCTAGTTAAGGAGTCTTGGTAAAACTGTGGTCTGGTGGATCATTATTGAAATTCTAATTCTGCAAGGTGGCAAGTGAAGTCCTTATTGCTTGAGGGGATAATCCAGGTTCCAGGAGACAACTATTCCTGCATTGGGGTGGGCGGTGGTGATCCCACCATGGGTGATGTTTCCAAAAGGGTCTGCTTCTCCTGGGATCCAGGGTAACTGCAGGTTTAGGACAAAGACTGGAAATTTTCAGGTGCCTTGGTAGGGGTCTGACACAGGACTTTGTAAAAACTGACAGGAAGATGCCCCTGTTACTTTTATCTTTGTGCCTTCAGCCTTGAAGGAGGGTAGGATAGGTTAGCCATCTTCAGTTTTTAGAGACACTCTTTGAATGGTTAATATGCCTACCTGCAGAGTTGAGCAACAGTCTGAGCCAAAGGAGAGGCAACAGATACAAAATGAAAGTAGAGAGGCCAGGCTTTTATTCTGTTTGTCATTACCTAGTGAGCCAAGTGAGGGGTCAATGATTCTCAGTAAGAGCAGTTTCTAACTACCTGTCGTAATTGGGCCCGATTCTTTCTGTATAGCCCTGTTAGGTTTGTTTCTTATCCACCCTCTGAAGAATTTGTTGTTGTTGTTGTTGTTGTTAGGTGCCATGGAGTCGAATCCCACTCATAGCAAACTTCATAGGGTTTTCAGTGGCTGATTGTTTTGGGATTACTACCGGTGGATTGCCACATCTTTCTCCCATTTTTGTGGTACTGGGGATCAAATTCCGGGCCTCAGAGAGTACAGCCTGGCACTCGACTGAGTTAAACCTCAACCCCTCTGAAGCATTTAAGTAGATTTAAGTAGGTGACCCTTGGCTTCTTTTCCCTCCCTCCCTCCCTCTTTCTTTCTTTCTTTCTTTCTTTCTTTCTTTCTTTCTTTCTTTCTTTTTCTTCTACTTTCTTTCTTTCTTTTTTTTATTTTTTGTGCTGAGGATCAAAACCAGAGCTTCTCACATGCGAGGTCAGTGCTCTCTCATTGAGCCACATTCTTACCCTGGCTTTTTAACAACAAAATCATTAGAGCTTTCCTCAAACTTTCTGTGTACAAATTTTATGATGTAAATATGCAAAATTATAAAAACACAATAATAAATGTCTACCACTAAGTAAGCACATTATTGTTGTTGTTAGGTGCCCTCAAGTCTGACTCATAGTGACCATACACTCCCCAACACTGTGCCATTGCAGCACTGTGTCAGTGCTTCTCTGCTGTTCTTAGGGTTTTCAAGGGCTAATTGATTTGGGATTGTTTCTGGAGTGCGCTGCCAGGTCCTTCTCCCATTTTTGTGGTGCTGGGCATTGAACCCAGGGCATCAGAGAGCACAGAGAGGTACTCTACCAACTAAGCCAAACTTTAGCCTAGAAAGCACATTAAAAATGCCTATATTTGAATTTCAAATTGTTAATGATGACTCTATTAGGTGGACAATCTCACCCTTAAATTTTTAGAAATCTTCTGATACAAAATGAAACCATTCCTTCTTCCATTGTTTTATTATTTGTTTGGGGTTGGTTTTGGGATTTTTGATGGTGGTATTTTTTTTTTTTTTTTTTTTTGCATTACTGAGGAGTTGATAAAAGGGTATTAGGCAAGGAGAGTAGGCAAATGCTCTACCCCTGAGCTGTACGCCCAGACTACTATTATTTATTTATTTATTTGTTTGTTTATTTATTTATTGTGATACTGGGGTATTGAAGACAGAGCTGTATCACTGAGCTCTATCCCCTCTCCTCTCTTTTTCATTTTTCCTTTTGAGACACCTTGTTAAGATGTACAGGTTGTCTCTGGCCTTGAACTCATTATTCTTCTGCCTCAGCTGATTGAGTACCAGGGATTACAGACGTGTGCCACAGCACCCAGCTAACCCAGCTTCTTTTTATTTTTTATTCTTGAGACAAGGTCTTACTAAGTTGCACAGGCTGCCTCTCGCCTTGAGCTTGTGGTCCTCCTTCCTCAGCCTCCTGAGTCAGTAGGATTATAGGTGTGCATCATGGAGACCGACACCTACTCAGTTTCTTGACTGGGTGCTTTGAACAGAAGTTTGTAATTTGAAGAATTACAACTTATAAATTGTTTTGTCTTTTTCTATATCCAAATTAACAAATATTTGCTAAGATCAAGATCAAAACAAATGTTCATCTGTTTCCTTCTAGAAGTTTTATGCCTTAAATTTGTACTTGTTAAATTCTGTGTATGGAAAAAGATAATATCTGAATTATTAAAAAACTGTTATCTTTCCATTCAAAAATTTTAAATTATACATAAACAAATTTTTTCTCTATCATAGTTACTAAATCTTTGCTAAACCCAAGATCAAAATAAATGTTCATCTGTTTTCTTCCAGAGGTTTTACAACTCAAACTTTCTGTTGTTGTTAGGTACCATCAAGTCATGTCCAACTCATAGTGCCCCACATTGGGTTTTCATTGACACTCATAGGGTTTTCATTGGCTGGTTGTTTTGGGATTGCTTTGGGAGTGGATTGCCATGTCCTTCTCCCATCTTTGTGGTACTTAGGATTGAACATGGGTCCTCAAGGAGTGCAGGGCAGGCACTATACCAAGTGGGCTAATTTTACTCAAGTTAAATTTTGGGTATGAAAAAAGAACTGAATTATCTAAAAATATACTATTTTGCCATTTAAGCTTTTAAAATTATATAAAACACACATACACATTTACCATCTTAACAATATTCAGGAATATAGTTCAATAGTGCTAATTCACATTGCTGTGCAGCCATCTCCAGAATATTTTTATCTTACAAAACTAAAATTTTACATACCTTAAACAATTTATAATCTGTCCCCCAACTTTAACCATGAGGAGACCCTCTACTTTCTGTCTCTACAAATTTGACACATCTTATTCATACAAGTAGAATCATTTCTTTGTCCTCCTGTGACTCTTATTTTATCTAACAATGACCTCAAGATATATCAGAATTTCCTTCCCTTTTAAGCTTTAGTGATATTCCATTGTATGTATGTACCACTTTTTGTTTATTTATTAGTCCATCAGTGGGCACCTGGGTTGCTTTATGAATAACACTGCTATAAACATGAGTGTACGATGATCTCAGGATATTGCTCTCAAGTATTTTAGGTATATACTCCCAGGTAGAATTTCTGCATAATATGATAAATCTATTTAATTGTTTGGGGAAACACCAAATTGTTTTATGGGAGGCTGTGCCATTTATATTCCCACCAACAGTATATAGGAGGTCCAGTTTCTCTACATCCTCACCAATATATATTATTTTCTGTTTTTCTGATATCATCCCTCTTAATGGGTATGAGTGGTATTTTATTATTGTTTTGACTTGAATTTCCCTCATCGTTAGTGAGGTTGAGCATCTTTCCATATTCTTATTGTATATATATATGTATGTGTGTGTGTGTGTGTGTGTATATATATATATATATATATATATATATATATATATATATATATATATATAGCCTATTTTTAATGCTGGTTTGCTTGGTTTTTTGTTGAACTATAGGAGCTCATTATATATTCTGGATATCAACCTCTTATCAGACAGAAAATTTATAAATATTCTACAGGTAGAATTTTTAAACTCTTCATTGTGTCTTTTGATGTACAGTGAGTTTTTGCTTTTATTTTTGATGAACTCTCTTTTTTTTTTTTACTTATATTGCCTATGTTTTTGGCATAATATCCCAAACTCAATGCTAAATCCAGTGTCAGAGAGCATATTCCCTATTTTCTCCTCTAAGAGTTTTATAGTTAACTTTTACATTTAAGCTATTGATCTACGTCAATTTAATTCCTTATAAGTTGTAAGGTAAGAGTTCAACTTCATTCTTTCCCATGTGGATATCCATTTTGCCCAGCACCATCTTCCTTTCCCCCACTAGCAACTTAAGAATTAACTTTTATTTCTTTCAATTTAGATATATAATGGTTCTAGCACTATCCTGCCCCTTCTTGAACTTAAAAGATTTGACAAGAATAATTAACCATGTAGTGTAGTCCTATATCTTGCCCATTTTTCAAAAGACATCTTTAAAGTATTAAAAAGTAAAGATATCACATTGAAAACAAAGGTGCACCTGGCTCATGTCATGGTATTTTTCAATCACATCATATGGTTGTGACAGCTGAACATTGAATAAAGGAGACAGAAAAGAATTGATGCTTTTTAATTATGGTTCTGGAGACAAATATTGAATATACCATGGACTGCAAAAAGAACCCACATGTCTGTCCTAGAAGAAGTGCAACCAGAGTGCTCCTTGGAAGCAAGGATGGCTAGACTGTGTCTTATATATTTTGGACATGTAGTCAGGAGGGATGAATCCCTGCAGAAGAACATCAGGATTGGGAGAGTGGTGGGTCAATGAAAAAAAAAAAGGATGACCGTCAACTAGATGGACTGACATGGTATCTGCAACAATGCACTTACACATAAAAAAGATGTGCCTACCATAGAATCCACGAGTGTTTCATTTTGATGTACATAGGATCACTGTAAGTCAGACTGATTCGATGGCACCTAACAACAACATCCAGTTTTGGTATCAGGGTGATATTGGTCTCTTAATATTCTTAAGTAAGCTGTCCCTCTTCTTTTGTTTTTTCCAAGATTTGTGTAGGGCTGATATTTTTCTTCCTTGAATGTTTCACAAAATTTGTTAGTGAAGCCATCTGGGTCTACAATTTCCTTTCTGGGATGTCTTTTAAATAAAAATTCACTTTCCTTCACTGTAATGGAGCTATTAGGATTCTCTTTTCTTCCTTGAGTCAATTTTTGTATGTTCTTCTTCTGAGTTGTTAAATTAACTGATATAAGTTATTTATAATAGTCATATTTTAATATCTGTAGGATATTCCTTCTTTCATTTTGAGAATGGCAATTTGTGTTTTTCTGTACATATGTTTTGATCAAACTAGCTAGAAATTTATCAGTCTTTTTAAAATATCAGCTATCACCTATTCCTTTTATTCTATGCTTTCATAGTTTACTATTTTGTTGTTTCTATTTACTTTCATAGTTGTATTATTTCTGTCTTGAACTTAGTTTGGATTTGGTTTACTTCTTTCAGCTTATTAATTTGGAAACTTACAACATTGATCTTAGACTTTTTTCTCTTCTAATAAAGCATTTATGGCTTTAAATTGACTTCTAACTTCTGTTTCACCTGTATCCACAAATTATGACACTACTTTCAATATAATTAATTTTAAAATATTCTCTAGTTTCCTCTTTAATTTATTCTTTGTCTCAGATTTGTTTAGGATAATAAGTTCCAAATAAGTTCAGATTTTCCAAGTGTCTATGTGTTACTGATTTGTAGTTTAAGTCTGTTGTTGACAAAGGATACACTCCATGATTTCAATTTTTTAAAATTTACTAAGACCTGTTTTATGGGCAAGCATAATACCTATCTTGGTAAATGATGTATGTGCTTCTAAAAAGAATGTGTAATTTGCTGCAGCTGATTCAATGTTCTAAGTGTCAGTTTGACCAACTTGGGTGAAATATATTCATGTCTTTTATATCCTCACTGATATTTGTCTACCTAAACTAACAATTACTAAGATAGAGGTATTGGTGTTTTCAATTATGATTGTGGACTATAATAATTTTAATTTTCTCATCAGTCCTGCAAAGTTTGTTTTATGTATTTTAAAGCTTTATTTTATGTAAAAGTACATTTAGGATGTTTACATCTTTTGGTGAATTACCAAAAGATCAATGATAAAATGTCTATCTTCACCCTTCATAAAATTTCTTGTGCCAGTGCCTACTCTCTGTAATATAAACACTGTGTTCCATGGAGATTTCCCCCATTATGCTATTTAATATGTCTTCATGTTTAAAGTGCATATCACTCAGACCGGATTCAGAGAAGCCTTGCTTGTTTCTTCTTATTATAGTTATTTTATTGTTTTAGTTTTTTGTTATTTTAAATATTAACAGGCTTTGCTTTTTAATTGTAGTATTTTGACTACTTCATCACTTACAAACATAATTGGATTTAATTATAACATACTATTTGATTCCTGTATGTTGCTACATTTGTCCATTTTTTCCCATTTTATGTCTTCTTTTGGAGTGGTTTTCAGTTTTTAAATTCACCTGCACTGTTTGCTTAGTAGTCATTATTCTGTCTCTCACCCTCTTGATTGTATTCTTTTCTTTCCATCTTGTTTCTCGAAGATTTACAATATTTAACTTCAAACACTATGAAATACCTCCAAGTTATACATAATTTTATATATAAGTAACTTACATCAGTACACTGCCATTTCCCTCTACTGTGCTTTGTGATACCAATAACATACATTCCCTGAACATGTGTTGTAATATAACACAATATACGGCTATTACTTTTGTTTTGAATAGTTGATTTTTTAAGTACTTTAAAAATGAGAGAAACATTTTCTTACATTTGCCTAAATGTTTACCACTCTTACAGTATTTATCCCTTTTTGTAGATCCAAGTTTCATTTTCCCACAGCCTGAAAAATGCCCTTGAGTATTTCTTCTTGTTCTTGACTGCTGGCAAAGAACGCACCCAGCTTTTGTTTGTCTTAAAAAGTCTTTATCTAGCTAGCTTTCATTGTTGAATGATGTCTTTCCTGTTCACAGAACTTCTAGGTTGTTAGTAGTTCTCTTTCTTTCTGCATTTTATATATTGTTCCTGCATCATCTGTCTTAGTTTCTGACAAGTCTATGATATTTCTCCTCTCAAATCTTCTAGATGTCATATATCTTTTGTGTTTTGTTCTTTTTATTTATTCTCTTTGTCATTTGTTTTTAGTCAACTTCATTGTGATATGACTTGGCATGCTTTTGTTTGTTTATCGAACTTACAGTTTATTGAGTTTCCTGGATCTGTCAGTTTATAATGCCCACCAAATTCTGAGAAAAAAAATTCTATCATCAAATTATTATAACGAAGTATTGTGTCTCTCCTTCCCTTATTCTTCTTTATGTCTCGTGTTTTGATTATACAAATATTTTAGATAGAAATAAGTAATGACATCAAGTAGGTCACTCAAAAGTAGATTGCATAACTTACGTTTATACTGTATTATAATCTATTAAAAGTTCAATAGCATTATGTGTTTAAAATTAATGTACATACCTTAATTAAGAATGTTTTATAGAACCTTTAGTGAGTGATAGTATTTTTGCTGGTACAGAGTCTTGTCTCAGTGTTGATGGCTGCTAGCCACCCAAAGGCTGGGGAGGCTGTATGTTTCTTAAAATAAGACAACAATGAAGTTTGTCATATTGATTAACTATTCCTTTCACAAAAAGTTTTTCTGTAGTATGCAATACCGTTTGATAGCATTTTACTCACAGCCTCCCTTCTTTCAAAGTCAGAGTGAATTCTCTTTAATGTTGCTACTTGATATCATCATCAACAAAGTTTCTGTAATATTCTAAACCCTTCATAGTCATTTTAGCATCTTCACAAGGAGTTGACTCCATCGAAGATACCAGTTTCTTTGCTCATCCATTTAACACTGATTCTTTAAAGCTTATCATAAGATTTCAGAAACTCAATCAAATTTTCAGGTTCCAATCCTAGGTCTGCTTCTTTTATACATCTGTAGTTACTTCCTCCACTGAAGTCTTGAACCCCTCAAAGTTATCCATGAGGATTGGAACCAAGTTATTGTAAATCATATTACTGTTGATATTTCGACCTCCCCAGAAAAAATTCTGAAATAGTCAGCCATCGAAAACCCTATGTAGGTCCCTATGAGTCAGACACAACTCAGCAGTACCTAACAATGACAATAGCAATCATAAATCATGAATGTTCTTAATGGCATCTAGAATAATGAAACCTTCCAGAAGGTTTTCAACTTTGCTCTGATACATGAGAGGAATCACTATTTCTGGAAACTATGTCTTTATGAAATGTATTTCTTAACTAACAAGACTTGAAAGTCAAAACTGCTTCTTTATCCACAGATCATAGAGAATGGGTTTTGTTAATAAGAATGAAAATAACACTAATCTCATTATACATACCAATCACAGCTCCTCAGTAAGAGTATCGTCAATGAGCAGTGATATTCAGAAAACAATCATTTTCTACAGAGCAGTGTTCAAGAGTGGATTTAAAATATTCAGCAAAGAAAGGTGTAAATAGACGAGCTATCACCCGGCTTTGATGTTCCATTAACAGACACAGGCAGAATGGATGTAGTATAATTCTTAGTGGCGGTAGAATTTTTGGAATGGTCAATGAGCAATGACCTCTACTTAAAGTCACCAGTTACATTAGCCCCTAATGAGAGTCAGCCTATCCTTTGAAGCTTGAAAATCAGTCTTGACTTCTCCTCTCCATCTGTAAAAGTCTTAGAAAATATCTTCTTCATGATAAGGGTGTTTCATGTCCATTCAAACACTGCACCACTTAATTTAATATTCAGAATGACTCGCTGCTGTTTCTACATCAGCACTTGGTGCTCTACCTGGAGATTTTATGCAAGCTTCAAACTCTTCTTCCGATACTTTCTCATCTCCTTCAGACTTCCAAGAATTGAAAAGAGTTAGTGCCTCGCTCTGGATTAGGTTTTGGCTTCTAAGAGAATGTTGTGGCTGATTTTTATTTCCTAATCCAAACCACTAAATCCTTCTCCATATCAGCAAAAGAAAAAAAAAACTGTTTGTGCTTTCTTATCATGTGTGTGTTCACTAGAATAGAACTTTTGATTTTCTTCACATACTTATCCTTCTTATTCACAACTTGGCTAATAGTTGGGCACAAAAGGGCTAGCTTCCACCTTATCTCTGGTTTTGACATGACTTTTCACTAAGTTTAACTGGTTCTACTCTTCGATTTAAAGTGAGAGATGGAAACCAGCCATGGTGGCATGTTCCAATAATACCAGCACTCAGGAGCCAAGACAGAAGGATCATGAGTTTAAGTCCAGCCTAAGCTACATAGTGAATCCCTGTCTCTGATAAACAAACAAACAAACAAGCAAACAAACCCAACAACCACAGAAGTGAGACACATGTAACACTTTCATTCATTTGAATACTTACAAGCCATTGTAGGGCTATTGTCCTAATTTCAATATTGTTGTTTCTTAGGGAGTAAGGACACCTGGCCAGTTGGAAGAGTCAGAACCCACTATATATATATATGTATATATATATATATATATATATATATATATATATATATATATAGAGAGAGAGAGAGAGAGAGAGAGAGAGAGAGAGAGAGAGAGAGAGAGACAGCATCTCACTAAATTGCATAGACTGCCTTTGGCCTCAAACTCTCTACCCTCGTGCCTTAGCCTTCCTAGTTGCTGAGATCGCAGACATGCAACTCATTCCTGGTCCACACAACATTTATGGAGTAAGTTCACTGTCTTCCATGGGCACAGGTCAGGGTGCCTCAAAACAATTACAATGACAACATCAAAGATCTCTTATCACAGATCACTGTAACACATGTAATAATAATTAAGAAGTTTGAAATACTGTGAGAATTAGCAAAATGTGACAGAGAGATGAAATGAGCACATACTGTTGGGAAAATGGCATTGACGGACATATTTGTAGGGTTGCCATAAATCTTCAATTTGTAGAAAAATAATGCACTGTCTGTAAGCACAATAATGCAGTGCACAATAAAACAAGGTATGCTAGTAACAGAGCCTATTTAATAAACTTCTATACAATTATATATTGAAATAATCTGCCACTATTAATGTAGAACTATTAATCAATTTTAAAACATGCTCAACACATTGTTAGTGTTCTATGTTTGTCAGGATACATTGTTGTTGTTCTTAGGTGCCATCGAGTCCAGTCTGACTCATAGTGACCCTATGTACAACAGACGGAAACACTTCTCTATTCTGTGCCAGGCACATGATCTTATTTATATTTAAACCCATTGTTGCAGACACTGTGTCAATCCATCTGGTGGAGAGTTTTCCTTTTTTTCCTTGACTTGCCACTCTCCCAGAGATGATGTATTTCTCCAGGCATTGATCTCTCCTGACTACATGTCCAAAATATGTAAGATGCAGTCTGGCCATTCTTGCTTCCAAGGAGCACTCTGGTTGCACTTCTTCTAGGACAGATCTGTTGGTTCTTTTGGCAGTCCATGGTATTCGATAGACATCTGCAGCCCCATAATTCAAAAGCATTAATTCTTTTCCTGTCTCCCTTGTTCAATGTCTAGCTTTCACAACCATATGATGCCACTGAAAATACCATGGCAAGAGTCAGACACACCTTCGTCTTCATGTGACATCTTTGCTTTTCAATACTCTAAAGAGATCTTTTGCCACAGCTTTTCCTAGAGCAATGCGTCTTTTGATTTCTTGACTGCTGCTTCCACAGGTGTTGATTATAGAGCCAAGCAAAGCAAAATCTTGGACAACCTCAATCTTTTCTCCATTTATTGTGAAGTTGCTTATTGACCCAGTCATAAGGATTTTTGTTTTGTTGATGCTTAGTCCTAACCCATATTGAAGGCTATGATCTTTGATCTTCATCAGTAAATGTTTTAAATCCTCTTCAATTTCAGCAAGCAGAGTTGTGTCATCTGCATACCACAGGATACATTATATATGCTAAAAGAACAGTCATTATCTCTACATTTTAGGATTATTGGTGATTATCTAATTCCTTCCTTGCACCCTTAACTTCTAATATTTTTAAAAAGTTATCTATTACTTTCATAATGAAAAAACAAAGCATTAATTTAGCATTTAGAGAAAAAAATCAGGTTTATTTATAAATCCTGACTGTTCTTTATGTTAAGTTAGAAAAAAAATAGGCAAGAGGTGCTTAACTGTGTTTTCAAAAAATATCAAGGATATTCAAATATTTTATCATTTATGTCTCTAATGTTGCTAAATAATCTGAGTTTATTATTGTTGGTAATTAAGCTAACACAAAATAAAATTTGCCAGACACTATGACACACCACCAGAATCCCAGCAAAGCAAGAGGCAGAGGCAAAGAGGATCACAGGTTCAAGGCCACAGGCAGCCTTCATGACTTTGCAAGATCCTGTCTCAAGATAAAAAAAAAATTTAAAACTGGAGGCCTGGGGGGTATAGCTCAGTGGCAGAGTTCTTGCAAAGTACATGCAAGGTCCTGGTTCAGCCCCCTAGGACAAGAAAGAAAAGAAAAGAAAAAAAAATGAAAAGAAGGAAGGAAGGAAAGAGAGAAACAGGAAGGAAGGAAGGAAGGAAGGAAAAGAAGAGCATGTTCATGTGTGTATAACTAAGGACTAGATAAATTCAGTTGATAAGAAAAGAAAGTTTTGTAAACTTTAAAAAGAGATGAATCAAGGAGACCTAGGAGAAAAAATAAACGTGCTATATTTCAAAAGTTATTGACTTAGATGCTCTATTTATGGTGGGTCAGTATAAAAGGATAAATGCCACTCAGCAGACATTTCACAGCTTGTTTTTTATAAACCCATACTATGACAAAGAATAACACAAATGTCTTGGCTACCATGTTGAGTTGGTGGGCTCTGGTTAGAAAAGGGAACAGTAGGACAAATGCATTTGAGCTATGGGAAAAAGCAGACAAGCCACTGCCTAAGGAAAAGCTGTCACTCTCCAGAAACCTAGGAGAGTAGGAAAATGAATTTGACATTTCTCATTCTTTATAAAAATAAACAAAAATTATGTTCCTATGAAACAAATAAGACAATCATTCAAAAATATAAACAGAAAAAGGGTAGAATTCATATAACAAATTATTTCATTCTCAGAATTAGCCATTGTTAACACTTAAATATATAATCCCACTGGAAAAAAATGAAGATAGGGAAATGGTATGGGTAGACATAGATAAAATACAGATGTAGAAAGTTATAAATATGGCTACAGTCATAGGTATAGACAAGAATAGAAACATAAATGCATTTAAAATATATGAGACATTTTGAAATATGCTTTTTTCTTTTAAAATCATACAGTGAGCATAATTCTATGATGTCTTTTTGATGGACTTCAGAGTTAGTGAAATGTGGATTTAGGTCTTGGCAATTCCTTATTCCCAGTATGTCCTAGAGCAAATTCTTTCATTTCTCTGGGTCTCAATTATTTCTTCTTTAAAATGTGGATAATACCTTAACCTACTTTTATGTTTGAGGTCATAGTTTGATATAATTCAAGACTTGATCATAAGAGGCTTTCAGCAATCATTAATTATTGTAATGATTTTTTTTTATTCTATTGCTATCAAAAAATATAAAATACACTGATATACAGTCTTTGGAGTATTTTCCCACATGATTGTTCCTCATCTACAAATCCAAAGGGGTGGAGCATTTTGTCACATATAATGTAGTTCATCCTGCAGCTTATAACTCAAGGACATGACCGCACTCATGTACATACATTTCCAACTTTGATTTGGGACTGAGTGAGAATTAAGGTTAGGATTATAACACATAAACTTTGGAACTATGTGCATAGCAATATTTATCCATGAGAACAGAGACTAGAGAATAGTTTTTCACAAAAGATAGAGTAATAACGCTAAATTGTAAGAAGAAATGGAAACAACAAGAAAGGAGAAATTAGCTTGGTTTGTTCATGGCTTTTTTATTACTGTCAGTTTTTCTGAAGTCCTAGCACTTGAATTCCACAATACAGCGGTATGCGTTGAGGTATCAGGACACAAAGACACTTCCTGCCTCAATGATGTAATAAGAAGACCTCTCTAGTGATATGTCAATTAGGTTCATAAGGAAAGGTTTTCAGAACCTGTTCTGTTACCCTCAGATCCCTCACTCTGACCAGGTATACATGGAGATTAATCAGGGAGAGAGCGTAAAGGAACACTGGATGCGGGAACTGAGGAATGGTTTTTGTCTTAGAGGGGATTGTTTGTTTTTTGTTTTTGAGAGGGCCATTGCTGTGCTGTGCGACTAATTTTTTTTAATGAAAACTGGGAGAATGATCACTTTGTGTCTCAAATCGGGAAAGAGGAACTTCAGTGGGACCACATGGAGGGCTCTGGAACATGAAATGTTTTTGCTAACGTTAGCCAGTAAAAAGGAACAGTCCTAGCTCATGTCTGATAAACCCTCATTTACAGAAAATCTTGAAGGATAGGTTTTTATATGGTAGGCTAGATATGGCAGATGGTGTAATGGCTCCCAAAGATGTCCACATCCTACCCCCTTAAACTCCCTTTAACAGATGCTTAACTCTGGGATTTAGCTCAGTTGGTAGAGTGCTGTGCCACAGTCTCTGAGGTCCCGAGTTCAATTCCCAGCAACGCAAAAATGGGAGAAGGACCTGGCAATCCACTCCCAAGGCAATCCTGAAACAGTCAGCCATTGAAAACCCTATGAGGGTTGCTATGAGTCTGATACTGACTCGAAGGCACCTAACAACAACAACAACAGATGCTTATTATTTTACATAACAGAAGGAAATTAAGGATGCAGATCTAACTAGAGTTACTAACCAGATGATCTGGAGATGGGGAGATTACCTGGCTTCATCCTAGTGGGCTAATGGTCCAAGTCCTTTAAAGTAGAAGAGGAACAGACAGAAATGGGTGTCAGAGGGTTGCAATGTAAAAAATTCTTGGTCTGCTGGTGCTGGTTTTGAGGACAGAGGAAGAGACCTTCCTCTGAATGTGAGCAGCCTCTTGTTATGGTGACAGGTCAGGTCTGACTCATAGCAACTCCTATGTACAACAGAAGGAACTGCAAAAGGCAAGAAAGCAGATCCTCCCTCAGATTCTCAGAAAGGAACACAATCCTGCTGACATCGGCATCTTGACCCAGTGAGACCCATGTTGTAATACTGACTAGAGAACTGGAAGACTCTAACTCTTTTGTGGCAATGTGTTACAGCAGAAATAAAAATTTAACACACCAGCATACTGAATTTAAATTATGTTTATGACTTAAAGTTACTATAAAACTCTTTGGTCCTGTGCAAGGAAAAACAGTCTTGACAGCTGCCTGTGTTTTCAACCAAGAAAGAGGAAGGTGGAATGTGTGAAGCTTAAGAGGTGAAATAGAAATTAATAAATTTATTGCAAACATTTCATGAAGTATTCTTGTTCAACCTGCTGGTTACAATAAATGTACTTTCATTAATTTCTTAATTTAGGCTAAAATTAGCTTGAATTGATTTTGCTATATACAATCAAAGACTTTTGATGAAAAAAATTGTTATCCCAACAATGGGTACAAGTGACCTCAGGCAAAGAATATTTGAAAAGGGTAGTCCTAGAATGGAAACATTATGTAGGGCTTCTGATTCTATGTCCAGAATAATGGGATTTTTTTTTCTTTCTTTTATTTTTAAATTTTTTAACAAAGTAAACCCTAAAACCTGCTTCAAAGAGCATCTCCCTTTATTCTTATAAAAACCCAAAGAAAGATAAAACTATTTTATTCACTGCAAAACTGAGCTTCAAAGATTTAAGTAATTTGCCAAAGTTATCAGTGACAGAGCTGGCCTTTTCAAACCTCTGTCTTCTAACAACAAAATCAGAATTTGTGATTCATTCATTCATTTAATGTTTCTTGAATACTTATGGCATGTCAGACACTGTGATATCTATCTAGCTTGCTGATATTTATTGAGGCCTTAATATGTCACCTTGCAGCCATACCACTGTGGCTCCTGATCCCACCAGATCTCCCAAGCTAAGCAGGGTCGGTCCTCTCCTTGGATGGGAGACCACCTGGGAACACCAGGTGCTATAGGCTTGGGAGAAGGACCTCGCAACCCACTCCCAAAAATCCATCCACCATTGAAAACCCTATGAATAGCAGAGAAGCACTGACAATAGTGTTTCATCTGTTGTACATAGGGTCATTATGAGATACTGACTTGATGGCACTTAACAACAATATATGGCACACAATCTAAATGTGTTAATTTACAGAATTCTTGCTCTATTATTATGCTCATTTTGCAGATGACACACAAAACAGATAAGAAACATGTCTAAGGTCTTATAAATGACAGCTAGGACTCAAAAGAGTCAGTCTATCTCTTAATGACTCTCAACCATTTATCTGTACTGTGGCTTGTCCTACATGCTTAATACACTGTCTATTCAGATTGAATAAATACATATTCTAGCTAGAGAAATAGATGAGAACAAAGCCAGCCATTGAATAAATAAGTGCTATTCATAGTAGGGTGATGTAAGAAAAAAGCAGGATGTGATGTGAAAGACTATTGAGTTGTTAAAAGATGTATAGGAGGTGACAATTAAATGGAAAGACAAAGAGGAGGAGTCAGCCATGGAAATGTTTAAGGGGCAGAGAAGGGCATGATACTTATTCTTACTTGTCCATTTAACCGGTTAAGGGATGTCCAGAAAGCTGCCAATATATTTCTAAGTATGTCTGTGAGGACATCTCTGGAAGATACTAACATTTGAATCAGCAGGCAGTAAAGAATTCCACCTTCCTCAACATAGGCTGGTATCCACTGAGGCCCTGGACACAGCCAAATGGCAAAGGGAGGGCAAATTCTCTCCCCTCAAGCTGAGATACCATCCTTTCTCCTCCCCTTGGACCTGGGAGCTCCTGGTTCTTCAGTCTCCAAACTCTAGGATGTAATCCATTCCCTACTACTCACACCAGCTATCAAGCCTTAGGCCTCAGGCTGGGGATTACTCTGTTGATTCCCCTGGCTTTCAGGCCTTTAGATGCAGAATGAATTATACCAGTAACTTCCCTGTGTCTCCAGCCTGTAGAAACCATATTGTGGAATTTGTCTGGCTCCATAATAATGTGAGGCAATTCCCATAATAAATCCCCTCTTGTAAACATTTATACAAATCCTTTTAGCTCTGTGGCTCTAAAGAATCCTAATGTGTTAGATAAAGTGAGTGAAAGCCTAGAGGTAGAAAAGAATTTGGACTTTCCTTGGGATGGAAAAAAATTTCAGAGTGGCTTAAGCTAAAATTTAATAATAGAATTAAACAGGGAGAATCGCAGACTACTTGGACAAATTTAAAATTTGTTTTTTATTTCTCTAATTATTGCTCAAAATAAAATTCCTTCACAAAATTAATAAAAATTAATCAAAAATTCTATATCCATAATTACTCATATATGTCTTATAAAATAAAATAAATCATTTCCAATGTCCACCCTGTCTCTAATTGGAGGAACAGCATCACCATTTTGCCCCAAGTCAAGTCATAGCCATACTGAATGATAATTATTCCAGTGGCAGAAACTAAGGCTTCTATGGCATAAATAATCAATAAGTGGTTCACTTAATGAATTCATTCTTAATTTACTGATTCATTTGGTTGGTTTTAGCTCATGGTAAATAAACTAAACTAACTTTGCCATTTTCATTGTTGATTATATAAATCAACTATGCTGATACATGATGTCTAAACCATTGTAAGTATCTATGGGTAGAGGGGTATAACTCAAAATGTAATTAACAAAGTAACCACTCATATTCTCTCATACATTTGGAATATATTTGCTGCATATTTTAGAAGGCTGCTTTATTTGATTAAATATAGTATGTAAATAATATTCATAAGAAATTTTGTAAAAGGAAATAAATTACTGACTTTTATTGGTGACAAGGGCAATCATCTACAAATTTATGCTTAGAATACCTCTTTCTATGAATTGTTAAAAATAAAATAATAAGTCTTTATATCTGCTAATATTTAAAATATTATATATAAAACTTTGCTACTATTATACTTTTAAAGTAACAGATTATACAAATGATATATAACTAAAGTTATATACAATTATAATTATAATGAAGTATAAGGCACAAATTTGTTTATGAAACTAAATTTCACTCAGATAAAGATCCATTTAAATTAGTATGATGACCACTCCCCTATAACCCTGGTTCCTAAGAATAATGTAATATGTCAAAAATGGAAGAATCAATCCATCTGGCTTATAAACTATGTTAAGAACTGACTTTTAAAAATAAAATAGTCAGGTATGTCTTGATTATTTTACAAAAATTATTCAAATTTGTGCTTTCTTCCAATGAGATTGAAAACAAAACAAAAGGGCAGATTCTGAAGTGATATTGCCAAAAGAACATTCTGTGTTGCAGAGAACATTTTTCTTTCCTTTACAATTTAGAGAAGTAGGGGCATGTGGAAATGGAACTGTTCTTATATCTAGTAGAAGAGCATGATCTTGGTTAAAAATGATGTTAAAGTATTAGTTCATTTTTCTAAAATGATAAATAGAAAAACTATTGGCCAAGGCATTCCCATGTATTAAAATTCCTGGAGTGATCTATATTTTAAGATCCTAAAATAATGTATGTTGCTATATGTTTGGATTCAATGGTCTTTTGCAAATTTGTCCTCTAGGAATACTGTAGCCTTATGCTCCAGGAAAGAATATAAAACATTTGCTTAACAAGAATTTGGTTTGACAAAAATCCTTCGAATGGAACATTTTAATTAGGATCTCACAATAAGGAAAACTACAAGACCTTTTCTTAAGGAAAAGAAATTGCATTTCTGTCTTTACAAACACAGAAAACAAAAATGGGAAAAGGCAGCACTAGGGAGGAAAGGAAAGCCTAGTTTTAAGTTATAACACTTTGATGGCAGTAAATTCTTATGAAAGCATGCAGCTACCTATAAACTATTTTGATCTTTCACATGTACTCAAGCCCATTAGCATAAAGTATATCTAAATATCATAATCAAGGGGAAAGATAGGAAGGGAGGACTCTATATGCCATTTTTCATGCCCCCCCATTTTGCTTCTATGTATTAATTTGTGAAAAATTATGTCTTCTCACCACAAACAGATCAATGAAAAAATCAAGCAAATTTCACAGGGGAAATACAAAAGTTTAAATACCAGTAGAAAGCAAAACAAGAGAGTCCACGCATCTATAACCATCCTGGCTACCAATTCTCTCCCCAATACCCTCAATATTCCTTCAGTGACACTCGGGGTTGAACATCTATCTGAGAACAAGTCACCCCTTCCACACCTCTGCACCCGTGCATATAAATTTTCCTACACTAAAAATGCACCTACACATACCACAGTTAAATATCTCTATATACATGTCATTCAAGACTCAGCTCAGCTCATAGATCACTCCTCTGATCTGGTTTCCTGGAGCACTCTACCTTTTTCCAGACGTCAGTGTCTAACTCAAGCTACGTTCCTCAAACAGTTATGAAGCTCCAATTTGGGCAGAGGTTACAAATCTCTGTGCATGAGTCATGTCAGTTCTCTTGCCTAGAAGATGTCGTTTTCTTTTTAAACTAGTTGGATAGTTTGCAATTATATTATTTTTCATAAAATTCTAGATTTCCAGCTTTGCTGGAGAAGAGAAAATGATCAGGCACTCTCATAAGACCAAAATCATCTAGAACAGAAGAATACCACGTAGGCACTAGGCAAGAGCTGCTGGGTTCACCAGCCTCCTCCTTTTTTCTCCACCCTGGGTCTGTCTGCTCTCATACAATGTTATATTTGCTTCTGTGTGCCTGTATGTGTTCATCACAGATAAATGTTTCTCTACACCTAACCCACTCACTTCACTTATTGTTTCATTTTGCCCTACATATCATTTGACTTTGATTTCTGTATGTTGAAGGAATATAAACATTATAGGTAATTTAAACTTATATGTCATTTATTACTACCATTATCATTGTTACTGCAGCCAGTTTTATCCAAGACTTCGTCATTTCCCCAATTCAAATTTATTTTTCATGTTTCTCAAAATACCTATTTATCCTTATCAATCTCTCCCTCGTTGTTCTTCTTCTGTTAAAGTCTCAAACATGTAATGATCAAAAGAGAACCTGTCAGAGGTAAAGCTATTGATAATTCTCAATCTGGATAATTAATCTATAGGCAAATAAATTAGTCTAAACAATGTCTCATGTTCTTATCTTCCTTCCAGTTAACTGGCTCCCTGCCCAGGATGGAACACAGAAGGCCCAGAGAAACACCAGAAGTTCCACCATAAGCTTCTGGAGTCAGCTGACAGCCATAGGGTCCGCTGGGAAGTCAGAACACAGTGTAATTGCCTGAAACTCCTGCAGGCCTAGCTAGGCTTGATTTTAGTGACTAGTGTTTCATTTGCTCAATCTGTCTAATAAACTCACCAGAGGAAAACAGGCTTTTCATCACTTGCAAAATGAGGAAACTCACATTTAAAAAAAAAATTGTAATCAAACTTTCTCCAGTCTCTCTGAAAGGTACAGACCAGAGCATTTATTTCTGTTTAAACAATAACAATAAAAGGAATGACAAACATTCCTAGACCACTCGCAATATGCCACGTACAGAGCTAGGTGACTTCTAAATTTTTTTTATTATTACATTGAGCCTCAAACCAGGAATTATCATTCATATTTTCATAGATAAAGGAACTGCATATTAAACTAAAGATGAAATATATTGCCAAATAGGATTAATTAACTGAAAATAGGATTAAATAACTGAAAATCTAGGATGAAACCTACATACATCTGATGCCAAATATGTATTCATTTTACTCAGCCATGCTGTGTCTTCTCAAAAATATTCAACTCTGCTAGTTCAGTCTGTACAGGAGAGTGAAGCCTTAGTTAGTGAGGAAAAGGCTCATAACCAGTGGTTGATGAGAAATCTGGAAAGCATAATCATATAGAAAGCACCTGAGGATGCTTACCTGGGGAAGAATAGACAAAAAGGCCTGATTGTTGTTTCTAGATATTTAAGGGTAAGAAGGCTGTCCAGCTATTGTGGGACCTAAAATTCATGTGATTTGTGAAAGAAAACTTCCTATGAAAATAACAATATTTCAAGCTCAAAATTAGCCATGAAATTGAATATGAACAAAATTAATGTGAGCTTTTAGAAAGCCAATATATACCATATACATCTAAACAACCCAGAAAAATAGAAGAATACTGTTTTTTTGTTTTGTTCTGTTTTTTGGTTTTTTTTTTAGTATAAATTAACTGCCTACCTAATCTTTATGGGCTGGGATTTGGCTCAGTGGGTAGAGCTCTGCGCTGCAGTCTCTGAGGTCCCGAGTTCAATTCCCAGCACCGCAAAAATGGGAGAAGGACCTGGCAATCCACTCCCAAGGCAATCCCAAACAGTCAGCCATTGAAAACCCTGTGAGGGTCGCTATGAATTGGATACCGACTCGACGGCACCTAACAACAACAACAACAACCTAATCTTTATAGCACTCACTTCCCTGCATTTTGGCTAGACATTCTTTAACTGCCATTATGTTTATTTCTTTATTTGCAGTATTGTGGATAGAACCCAGGGTTTTGCACATGTGAGGCAAGTGCTCTACCACTGAGGTACATACCAGTCCATAATTGCCATTTTAATCATCTTACAACAATGATGGTTTAATATATTCTACAGAGATAATAGAGATTATTAGAGCTCTTTGCATAGTCGATTGAAATTTGTTTTTTATTAATATCATAAAAGTTTTTCTTCTCATTTTCATAACTCATCAGGGCAAACAGCATATGAATTTCTATTATAATAAAATTAGGGAAAACCTCTATCAAGTTTCTTTCATTTATGAGCTATCACAGGTATACTCAGTGTTTATAGTATCACTACAGTTTTATACACTTACAAATTCAGGAATTCTGACAAATTATATTTGGTACAATTCCCACAAAGATGAAAATATATATGTGATCTGTTTATAATTGTAGATGCTCCATTGCCAAATGCGATCCTGAGAGTAGAAAGCTTTGACTGGAGAAGTTTCTACTCAAACAGATGATTTGACAAATTTTAGTCGATCACCTAACTTTTAATTCCATACATTATAATCGCTATTACCTACATGCTTCTGATATGAGACATACTAGAATGTAGTATTAGTTTCTTTTTGATGCTGTGACCAAATGACCACACAGAAACAATTTAAGAAAGGAAAGATTTCTTTTGTCCCATTGTTTTGGAGAGTTTCAGTCCATAGTGGTGGGAAGACATGGTGGGATAGGCAGCAGGACCCTGTGGTGGAGGAGAGCTGTTCAAATCATGGTGAACCAGGAGATAGAGAGGATTACAGGAACTAGAGGCTGGGAATAATCTTCAAAGGCCCACCCCCAGGGACCCACTTCTTCCAGCCAGGCCCCACTTCCCAAAGATTCCACAGCCTCCCCAAATAGTGCCACCATCTGGGGACTAAGTATTCCACATATGAGCCAAAGAGAACACTTTATATTCAAACCATAACAAATGTGTTCATATGACGCCATAACCTCTGGCACACATAATTATGTTGCAGCCGAGTGAGTAGTAGTAATTTCCTAGAAGCCAATCATATGTATCACAATGGGTAGTAATACCTCAAAAATACATGAAAATTATTGAGATTCACATAATTTTACCATACAAAGTCCAAACTAAGTGCATTCCTAACTGAAGCCCCATGTAACTAGATCAGAATTCAGTCTCTCCAATACTGCCTAGGATGAAAGGAATGGGAGAGAAATTGGAGTGGGAAAGAGAGAGTTATTCTAGGTGATTGTGAAAAAAATATCTAATTTTTGCTAAGTTGAAAAGAAAAGCAAAACAACCTATATGACTATTGCTAGGCCCCCTCACAGAGCTTTGGAAATGGTTCACGTACATGAAGTTTTTGTGGATAAAGATTTATTAATCTATCACTCACGGTTGGAGAGTTATTTTTGTAAATGAGGGACACCTGCACTGTTTGCATTTCTGTATAGCATGGGCAATATATTCTGGTGCAAAAATTACAGAGAAGAGTTTCCCCATTCAGTTTTAGAAAGAACTTGCTATCAAGGAGAAGTGTCAAATAATATAATAGGCTGCATCAAAAAGTTGTGAACTCCTATTACTGATTTAGCTGAGTTCTGTGACATCTAGGTCAGGATAAGTTTGTGTGTGACACGTCAGGCCTACTCTACATGCATGACTATTAGAGCTCTGAGCCACTAGGATATTTCATCTGGACACATTAGTTGTTTTATTTTTGATTTTTTAAGAACTTTGGTTGAAACAGAAAATCAGTACCAAAAGAAAATGTCTAATAGAAACAAAGATAGTAAAAAAAAACTTTTAAGAAAATGAAACTTCAAGAGAATAGCTAACAGGGATAAAGCTGTTTAATTTGAAGCAAGGAATAGAAGATCAAGAGCCTATCCAAGCCCCTCCTCTTCTCATTCACCTTGCAGTGACCCTCACAGATGTCAATAGGAATTTAGGGTCTTGTGGAACACACTATTTTATCCCAAAGGCCAAGGGCTTCCTACGAGTTTGCACTATCAATATGAATGTCTATACCCAAGCCTTTTTACATTCAACTTTAAAGCAAAGAAACTTTGTGAAAGATCTCATCAGGGCTTCTTGAAGTGGGGTGTACAAATTCTGGGTTGCAGGCAATATGACATATAGGAAATATGAAGGGGATAATAGGAATTTCAAGACAAAGGTGGCACAGCTTCCTGGTACATCTATTTTATTTGATATTAAGTATATGCAATGTTATTCTATATTAAAGTAAATATAATATATAATAATTTTTTCAGATAAAATATATGAATTCAAAGAAAATTTCAGCTAACTAAAAGAAAGTTAATGTTAAGAGCCCAAGCACCACACAAGGTAGGTATTTAACTCATCTCTGCAATTTCAGGAAAAAGTCCTTAATGTTAGTTAAGGTTCAGAATTGGGCTTGGAAGCTGAAGATACGGCTCCAACTCTCTACTCTAGGCATGTCTGACCATCTTAGAGGAATTAGTACCTGTCCCTCTCTCCCCACTTGGCTGCAAAGATGAAAATCAATCCAAGTGATTTTTATTAAACAACTTCAGAGTTCTTGGCATTTCAAAGGACACTATGGGGTAAAGATGTATAACAGAGTGCACAGTATGCATCCTTTAAGAGCTTGCAACCCAGCACTGAAAACAGAGATAAATCAATGACTAATCCAAAGTGGTTATCAGGTGAAGGAAGCCCAGGGAGTTGCATTTGGAAGAGCAAAATGCAATAATGAATTTTCTGTGAAATAAAGTTACTATAGAAATATATGGAGCTGTTTTTATCATTAATACTGAGCATGTAGCTATGTACAATCTGAAAACAAAGTTTTCTGAAAATTCTCTCTTTAAAAGATAAACATGTTAGAGAGCTAGAAAATAATTCTGAAATGTTGGTTGACAATAGAGGTAGACTGAGGATTTATAGGAAGTGAAAAACTATACTTATAAAATTAAGGCCTTAAATGAATGGCTCTATAGAGGGTGATGCCTGCAGTCCTAGCCCTGTGGCATCCCTTCCCGTCAGATCTCGGAAGCTAAGCAGGGTCAGGCCTGGTTAGTACTTGGATGGGAGACTGCCAGGGAACACCAGGTGCTACAGACTTGGGAGATGGACCCAGCAACCCACTCCCAAAAATCAATCCACAATTAAAAACCCTATGAATAGCAGAGAAGCACTGACAATAGTGTTTCCCCTGTTGTATGCAGGGACTCTATGAGTCAGATACCGACTAGACAGCACCTAACAACAACAACTCACAACAAATTATGGATAACACTTCGGAAAATGGGAATACCATAACACCTAATTGAGAAATCTGTACATGAACCAGGAGGCAGGTGTTCGAATAGAACAAGGAAACACTGAGTGGTTTAAAGTTGAGAAAGGTGTGTGTCAGGGCTGTATACTTTCACCCTATCTCTTCAGTTTATACGCTGAGCAAATAATCCAAGAAGCTGGACTTTATGAGGAAGAACACGGCATCAAGATTGGAGGAAGACTCATTAACAACCTGCGTTATGCAGATGACACCACTTTGCTTGCTGAAAATGAAGAGGATTTAAAACATTTACTGATGAAGATCAAAGATCATAGCCTTCAATATGGGTTACGACTAAACATCAAC